>CM076584.1:1604992485-1605244205 GCA_034641835.2 Pinus albicaulis | reverse complement strand
CTTGTTCTAAAAACTACAACTGATCCATAGTCATAGGAACATAAGACAACATCACTATAAGGTCTGAAATATCTCTGCAATCTCCTCATCATTTTATAAACAGAGCTCTTCCTCAAAAGAACTATTTTGAACAAGAAACCAATAACTTTTTGGGTATAAGTTCTGTGACATTCAATTAAATTGCAGAATAGAACTAGGAATTAATCATAGAATAAAAGAGCTTAGGACAGAGTATTGCATCATTAGTGTTTAACTGTTTAGTTAGAGGATTTGCATATTTAGTGATCATTTCTCAAGATTAGTTTGTGTCATTTGTTTAAAAAGTCATTATCAAGATTTTGCTTTTATTTAGTCATAGTTTAGATTCTGCTTCAGTGTTTCCAATTGCATTTTCCATTCCATACATTAGGCTTAACTCTGTTTTTGACCACCAACTTCTTTCCATTAGTTTTCTAGACATTTTCATTGTGAGCATAAAACATCAAAAGACCAAAAACATCATAAATCAACATAAAAGACCAAAAACATCACAACACACTACACACAACGCACTAGGAAACAAACACCTAGGTACATATGGTACACTTCACTTCAGCAGTTTACAAATCCTGGTTGACAATTAAATGAGCTCAGTTTAGGAGACTAGACTGAGACCCAACATTTTGGCGCCATTGCCGGGGAAGTGAAAACTAGGTAACCTTTGTTTCTTAGCATCCAAAAACAATTTTATGCGTAGGGAGAGAGATTCAAGGGGAAGATTTATAAGCAGCAGAGGCAGAAGTTTGACATCTAGAACACCACTTGTTTCATCTAGATCCATAACTAGTACACCTTCAACTCAAACCCATCTTCCATCCTTTACTGATCCTGGACTTCTAGAAGATCTAAGGTCACCTATTCCATTAGAGAAACCTTCCACTTCATCCATTGAACCTGCCATAGAAGAGGATCCAAAAACTTTTGTTGAGGATACAAACCTTTCTACTTCCACAGGAGAGTCAACCATGGCAGAAGAAGGAGGAGGAGGAGTTGTTAATGGAGAACACACATTATTTGGAGGAGGTAGAGGTAGAGGAGAAGGAGGTAGAGGTGCAGATGGAGGAAGAGGTAGAATAGGAAGCTCTTTTGGGTTCCCTATACTTGATGAAGAAACCAATACAACCATGAAAACATTTCACCTTCTGTCCTTCCGAACTTCTATGGACTTAAAACTGAAGATCCTGAAACTTTCTTATTCGAATTTGAAGTGCTGTGTAGGACTTATGACTACTTACAAGATGCTCAAAAACTGAAATTATTTCCTTCAACTTTGAAGGGAGCAGCATTGAAGTGGTTTATGAGTTTAAACAATAGTTCTATTAGAACATGGGAAGACATGAAACAAGCATTTCTAGAGAGATACTTGGATTATTGTATGCCGGTTAATCATAAGGAAGAAGTGTTCAAGATGTTACAAAAGAAGATGAAAACTTAGAAGATTTGTTGGAAAGATTTAAATACAACATAAAAAGGGCACAAATGGAAAACCTAGATCAGGACACTTTAAAAGCTCTTCTGTTGAAAACAATTAGGGATGAATGGTTGGATATCCTTAACATGATGGGAAAAGGGGATATATCACAACTCACATTACCTGAAATATATGAGTTATGTATCAACCTTTCAAGAGGGAAATCTAAAACTGTCAAAGGTCCAAGAGATCCTGCTCTTGCAAGGGCAAGTAAGTCTGCTTCTGGGACAGTAAGTAGATCAGAAATAGGACACATGCTTGATGATTTTAAATCCGACATCTTAGGGAGTCTTAGTGAACAAATAGACACCCTCAAGATACAAAACAAGCAAAAGGCTGAATCTGATGCCTTGGCAATCTTTTGTCCCAAATGTAGGAAGAAACATGCCTTGAGAGAGTGCCCTTTGGATGTAAAAGTTGTAGAAAACTGTGTTATTTGTTCTGAGAAACATGAGACCAAGAATTGTCCTTCTCTTCCTGGTCTCAAGGCTGTTTTTCAAGAAGAAACTCCTACAGATTCCACAGAATCTCTTAACTTTGTATCTAGAAGACCTTGGCAGGGATCTCAGACACAAGGATTCCATGATCAAATGTATAATCAACCTCCACCTTGGAATTCTTGGCAGCAACCTTGGCCCCAATTTCAAAATCAATCTCAAGCTTGGGCACAAGGATCACAAGGCCCCTATGGAAGATACTCTCCATATTATCAGTATCCACCATCCTATCCACCATATCCACATTTTTATCCTCAAAATTCCCAACAAAATTTTCCTCAAAATCTTCAACAAAAGTTTCAACAAAATCCTCAACAACATCATCCGAACCAATCTCATCAAAATCAACCACTTCCATTACCATTCCCTCAAAAATCCAATCAATTGCCAGCTCAGCCCATACCAAACCCAAATAATAAGAACCCTCAGAATACATACATGATAGAAGGACAACAATTTCCAACTTATTTAATTACTCCTCTAGACCTTAGTGATGTTCAACTTAGGTCTCGAAGGATACTTGAGAAGAGGAAACCTTCTGTGATCATACAAGAACAAGATAATTCTGAGGAAGACTCCCTACGGGTTAATAAAAGTCTTGAGGAAGATACATCCTTTCAAGACCAAAACATTGAAAAACTAAAACAAAAAGATCCAATAAATCCAACTCCAATATTAGAGCAACCATCCACATCTACTTCTATACCTCCCTTTCCGGAAAGACTACAAATTGATAAAGGTGTAGAAAAACAAATAATGGTGCCTAATTATGATTTCTTAGATGAATTGAGAAATGTTTTCATTAAAATTCCATTATTGCAAGCCATCAAAGAAATCCCAATTTTAGCCAAAACAATAAAGGAGTTGAGTATGAAGACAACAAGAAAAAGAATAAGAGAAACCAAGAAAATTCAACTGGTAGGACAAATAGCAGACATTATGATGGGTAAGATTAATATTCCAAAGTACCTTGACCCAGGAAATCCAGTTGTCAAAATTCACATCAATGGAATTGAAATTCAAAACACACTCATTGACTTAGGAGCAACAATAAATATCATGAGTAGACAAATCATGGACAAACTGAAACTTCCTAATCTTCTCTTTACACCCACACTATTAAAATTAGCAGATAGATCTGTGATCAGACCAGATGGGGTAATAGAAGACATTCCAGTGTCCCTAGACTCTTGGGAGTACCCTGTGGATTTCATGATCCTAACACCCAAGAATAATCTAGGAGGCCATCCTGTTATACTAGGAAGACCTTGGTTGGCTACAGCCGATGCCTTTATTAGTTGTAGGTCCGGTGATATGTATATTTCTGATGGTAGTTCAACAAAGAAATTCACTTTATATCCTCCAGCTAGGACAATTACAGATCTAGATGACACTCAATGGATAGAGGATGAAGAACATTTACAACCACTCTTCACAATTTCAGAAATTAGTGAAGATAATCAAATTCTGAATACTCTAGAAAACTTTGAATCTTCTCCAGAACACAAACAAGAATCATTTCAAGAGGGATCCAATATTGAGTTCTTTTCATCTAGGCAGATGTCTCTTCATTCTATGGACAAATTTGGCAGCTCCACAAGTGAAATTTTTCCAGGCAAAACCTTGAATATAAACAAAAACCTAGAAAAATATCAACAAGAAGAGTTAGTCAAAGTATTACAGAGACATTCTTCTGCATATGCATGGGAATACACTGACATGAAAGGGATAAGTCCCAAGACTTGTACTCATCACATCTATATAGAGGCAAATTGCAAACCAATCAGACAGCCTCAAAGACGGATGAATCCAAATCTTAGGGAAATTGCCAAGGAAGAATTACAAAAATTGTTAAATGTTAACTTCATCTATCCTATTTCAGATAGTCAGTGGGTTTCTCCTTTGGTGATTGTGCCTAAGAAAAATGGAAAATGGAGGGTGTGTGTTGACTACCGAGAACTGAATAAAGCTACTCTTAAAGACCATTTTCCCTTGCCTTTCATAGATCAAGTATTAGATACATTAGCTGGCAAAAAGTACTTTTCATTCCTAGATGGGTTTAGTGGTTACAATCAAATCCAAGTAGCACTTGAAGACCAAGATAAAACCACATTTACTTGTCCTTGGGGTACCTATGCCTACCGAGTATTTCCATTTGGATTATGCAATGCACCCGCAACATTCCAAAGGGCGGTATTAGGAATTTTTTCTGATCTAATACATGACTGTGTAGAGGTGTATATGGATGATTTCACAGTTTATGGGGACACATTTGAAGAGGCTTTAGAAAACTTGGAAAAAGTCTTAAAAAGATGTCAAGAAGCAAACCTTTCACTTAGTCATGAAACATGTTTTATGATGTTCACTGAAGGTATTGTTTTAGGGCACCACATTTCAGGGGATGGGATTAGAGTTGATGAGGCGAAAGTTGAAGTCATTTCTAACCTATCCATTCCAAGTTGTCAAAGAGATGTTAGAAGTTTTTTAGGATTTACAGGGTATTATCGGAGATTTATAGAAAAATTCACCAAAATAGCATCTCCTCTCTTCAAATTACTTACCAAAGATTGTGAATTTAAGTGGACTTCTGATTGCCAGTTAGCTTTTGAAACCCTGAAAACCAAAATTTCTGAAGCACCTATATTAAGGGGACCTAACTGAAGTTACCTTTTCATATCTCAACAGATGCTTCCGATACAGCTTTAGGAGCAGTATTGGGACAGAAAGATTTAATTCCCTATGCCATCTATTATATCAGTAAAAATTTGACTCCTGCAGAGTTAAACTATACTGTAACTGAAAAAGAGTTTTTAGCTGTTGTTCATGCCATTAACAAATTTAGACACTATATAACAGGCTATGAAAATTTTATTCACACTGATCATTCTGCCATTAGATACTTAATGAATAAATCAATCACTAATGGTAGAGTTATAAGATGGTTGTTATTATTGCAAGAATTCAACATTACTATTCTAGATAGGCCTGGAAAACAAAACACTGTGGCTGACTTCCTGTCTAGAATTCAAAATATCAAAGATGACACTCCGGTTGAAGATCAATTTCCCGATGAATATCTTTTTGCAATCTCTACTCAAACTCCATGGTTTGCTGATATTGCCAATTATTTAGTTTCAGGAAAATTTCCTTCAATTATGAATGCAAGGGATAAAAGAAAAATCATTAATGATAGTGCAAGATATTCATGGTTCGCTAATGAGTTGTACAAGACAGGTCCAGATTTGATTATTAGAAGGTGTGTTCGTGAAGATGAGATGCCTGAAATTCTCAAGGAATGTCATGATGAACCTTGTGGCGGACACTTTGCAGATAAGAGGACAGCCTATAAGATCCTTAATTTAGGATATTATTGGCCATATTTGTTTAAAGATGCAAGGGAGTATGTCAAAAGGTGTGATAGTTGCCAAAGGGTAGGGAAACCTTCTCCTTCAGGTGAGATGCCATTACAACCTCAGGTACACATTGAACCTTTTGAAAAATGGGCTTTGGATTTTGTAGGACCTATTAGTCCTCCATCAAGACAAAAGAAATACATATTAGTTTGCACCGATTATGTTACTAAGTGGGTAGAAGCTAAACCATTACTTGTTGCTAATGAATCATCTGTAGTTACTTTTCTTTTTGAGGATATTTTTACTCGTTTTGGTGTCCCAAGGGAAATTGTTACAGATCAAGGAGCTCAATTTACATCAAGACTAGTGGAGCAAATGATGGAGAATTACAAAATCAGACATAGAACATCTACTCCTTATCATCCACAAGCAAATGGTCAAGTGGCATCCACTAATAAGGTCATTGAAGGAATCCTAAAAAAGACTATTCATCTACATAGAAGAGATTGGGTAGATAGGCTTCCTGAAGCCTTGTGGGCCTATAGAACTACATGGAGAAATACAACAGGCCATACTCCTTATGAGCTTGTTTATGGAAAGCAAGTTTTGTTTCCTATAGAGTTCCAAATTCAAACATTCAAGATGGCAGTTCAGCTAGGACTTGATCTGACGGAGGCACAAAAGCATAGACTGGAGCAAATTAATGAATTGGATGAGATCAGACAAGACGCAGTTCAGAAAACAAGTCTAGTCCAACAACAAAGGGCTAGATGGCATGACAAGTACATCAAGGAGAAGAAATTTAAAGAGGGTGACTGGGCTCTCTTGTTTGATTCAAAATTCAAGGATTTTCAAGGGAAATTTCAGACACATTGGCTTGGGCCATATGAAATTGTTCGAATTTTTGATAATGGAGCGGTAAAAATCAGAACTATAGATGAAGAAGAAGTCACTTTTCTTGTGAATGGTCATAGACTGAAGCTATACCACAAGCCACTCTCAAGAGAAGAGTTTGTCAAGAAGTTCCAAGAAGACAATGATGTGAAGTTAATGAAGAAGAGTCTCTCTTCTTCATCAACTTGATTAAATTTTCTGAAGCATTTCTCTTCTAAAAATAAAATAAAAATAAAGGTATAAACATGAAAACCAATCATTGATTGGCATGTTTATACAGAAAAGATAGGGTGAAAATCAGAGTCTCTCTGACACTCTAACTTTTCCCATTTTTGTTTTTATAAGCAGCTGTTATAAAAATCATAAGTACAGTTCCATAGTGCTTATGATTCATTTCATCTCACTCCATTCACTTATTTCATCCATACTCCATCTCATCCATCATTCATATTTCACTCCATTCCACATCTCATTCATCTCACTCCATCTTCCATTCATTTCATTTTCTTGTCAAAACACAAAAATTTGATATCTTGCTGTAAGTGAATAAAATATGTCATGAATTGCAGTACAACCCTTATGTTCTTTCATTCCATTTCATGAACTGAATCCATTCCATTCCATTATCCACTTCATACATATCATAATCCATCATCCATTTTCATTCATACCATATAACATTTCACCCATACTCCAAAAACATTCCATTTTCATGATTAAAGTGTTCTACAGGAACATTCTGCAGCTCAGTGGACATTCTGCAGCTGATCAGCCTTTCTGCAGCCCAACAGTCTTTTCGCAGCTATAAACCCTAAAGGCATCAATCAGCAGACATCAGAATTACAACAAAGTGACCCAGTGTATTCATGAATCAAAAGCATCAAGAAAATTATGAAGACTCCTTCAGAGATGAGCAGAGAAGACAAAGGCTACAAAAATCAAATAAAGGGCAGAGGTAACAACTTTAAATTACGATGGCATTTCATAAAAATTTAGCATAGTTTAGTTGTGGATTATTCGAAAAGGTTTTTTTAATTGTTTTTATTGATCAAACACCAACAAACCCTCTACAAACTTTGTATTAAAATCTTCCATTTCAAATTTTATATCCGATAGCATTTAAGCGGTGAAATGGCCAAAGCATTTGAATTTTCCACGTCTCTTAACCAAATCATTCAATGATTGATTCCCTCTGCCGTCGTAAAATCCTTCGCCGTCCCTTCAATCATTAATGCAATTCCACCACCTCACTCCACTACTCCATTCCGAGACCACTGCCATAACTTCATTCCGTAGCCAGCATTCCATTCCGAAGACGGAGATATTATTATCACCGAAAGCAGAGCCAAAGGATATCAGTTTGAATAGCATTGAGCATTGTAAACACAGAGCAGAGTAGAAGGGTAAATTTGGAAGTGTAACAGTGTGAGGACTTGAAGCCACTTGATCCCGTGGGCAGATAAAATACCACTGTGGACAGAGTTTGAAGCATTTTCACTATCATCACAAAATTGTAGCAGTGTGAGTTTGAAGTCTTTTGCTACCAGAGACAGAGGTGTTGTAGTGATTGAGTGTGAAGACTTTTTGCTACCAGAGACAGAGGTGTTGCAGTTTGAAGACTGTTGTTACCAGAGACAGAGATGTTGCAGCGTTGAATTTGAAGTATTTTGCTACTAAGAGCCAGAGGTATTTCACAAAAAGAAATTTGCAGCCATCTGCCATTTTCAATCAAAGACATTTCAGCTCGAAATTTGAAACTGCTTTCATCATCAAACAGAGGAAAATCACTTCAAAATTCAATTGTCAACAGAAGCATATCAGTCCGAGGTTTTGAAGGCATTTTTCATTATCAATCAGAGGTATGTCATTCCAAAATTGAAGCCATTTTCATTTAGAGCTTGAGGCCACTTCAATCCGAAAAGTGAAAGTTATTGTTTTGTGGGTAGAAGAGTGTTAATTTGATATTGAAAAATCATGGGTTTAATTGTAAGGACTGAACCTGTGGGTTCAAAATATTTAGAAGGTTACCCACAATGCAAGGAAATGTTACAACAAATAGGATGGCTTCAATTTTTGGAAAAATTTAATGGCTTCCATAAGGAAGTCACTAAAACATTTTCCAGATCATTTCAAGGAACCGAAGTTGAAGTAGGTGATGTCAAGTTTATTGTCACTGAAGTTTTTATTGCAGAGGCTACAGGATTGTCCAGAACTGGGGAGAGATGGTTTAAAAATAGGGAATTCCATAATGACTCTTGGAAACAAATTTTAAAATCACCAAATATGGATGTTAGTGTATTCAAGAAAGGAATTCCCAGTACTGCATTGAAAAGCAAATGCAGAAACATACTACTTCTTTTACAAAAAATTGTTACATGTGAGGGTAGATATGGGACATTTTATGTCTACCACATTAGACTAATGATGCATTTTCTGGGAGAAGATTTAAACCTACCATATTTCTTGCTTCAAAGTCTGAAGAAGATGGCTTCCTGTGTTCAGAGAAGAGTTCAATTTTTAGAGACAACCCTGTATCATCATGGTTTAGTCAAAATTTTGATTGACCATCATCTAGCTAAAACAAATGATACATGGGATGATTTCTTAATAAGAAATCATTTTGAAGAAGCAAAAGAACCATCACTTGAACCACAGCCTACAAAGAGAAGTAGGAAATGGAGGGCTTCAAAAGTTGAAACTGACAAACCAACCCAAGAGAGCAGTGAGGAAATCATTTTGGAGAAGTTGACTCGAATCAAGAGGCAACTTAAGGAAGAAAAGATAATCAAGGAATCTGTCACAGATAAAGGAGAGGGATCCTCTCAGCCTAGGAGAAGCCACAGATTAAAGGGAAAACTGAAGAAAACACCAATCAAACAAACAGGGGTAATCAATATAGAAGATGAAGAAACACCCATTGAAGAGGATGATGAAGAGGATTTTTATGAAGGAACCCCTGAAATTGATCCTGATCAACAAGAAATTTATGATTATGTGGAAACTTTAGAGAGGACAGCTTCAGAAAGTAGAGAGAGAACCCCCAGTCCTCCACTGTCTGAAATTGATATATTAAGAAGGGATAGATATGAGTTGGAATTGCTGAATAGACATATCAAAAATGAGAATGAAATTCTCAAAGATCAAATCAAGCTCAAGACTGATATGAACTCAACCTTATCCCTGCATATAGAGAAAGTGGAGAGGACCAATGAGAAGTTGAAGACAAGGAACAAAAAGCTGATCAGGGCACTCACCAACCTCAGGTTCAAACTTGTTATCAGGAAACCCAGAAGACCTATAGCTTCCAGACAAAGGAGAAGAAGGGGATTAGATGTCCTTGCAGAAGCCTCTGAATTCATAGGATAATTTGCATGAGGACATGCAAAGAGATAGCAGTGGGGGTATGTTGAGCCTCAAATTTGTGCTTTCCTTCACCTCATTTTACCTCATTCTCCCTTGTCCATTTCTATTTTAAACCCAATTGATCAATAAAAATAGTTAAAATTACTTCTAGAATGGTTTACATGACTGACTTGTTGAATTTTGTGATTTTTGCCATTGTTAAGCATTTTGACCGGAACTAGCTGCAGAATGCAGACATTCCGTAGCTAACCGGTGATTCTGCAGCTGCCTTCATGTTTGAGTATGTTCCAGGTGGCCTCTTGAGAAAAAACGCATATGGGCATGATCCACGTCATGTCTACATGGTTCGTTGCTCATCATGGAGGAAGAAATGAATTCTGGGTATGGTTTTGAACGTGGGGAACACATTTATGAAGGAAGACTTCTATTAGGACTGTCTCAGTCCAGATGTCTTTTCTCCTAACGTAGCCACCTCAAAGAGTCCTAACGTGATTCGGATAAGGAAAGACATTATTCCTAAATTGTTGTAATTATTGTTACGTGCATTTTCTTTATAAACTCTCGGGGAGACCGAGAGCTGTGTTAGAGATTTTATGTTAGATTTGCTGCTAGATTTTGTTTAAACTCTGTGATACATTCCTGAAAACGCAGAGTGTTATGTTCAAACTATTGCATCGTTAATGGAGCAGACAAAGTTATTTTGAAGGCATGATTTAATTTGGAGTTGAATGCCGTCAAGTGGTAGAGGGCCCCTGCCTCTTGCACGGATTTCTTTTGCGTAAATTAGATAAGTTTTCCTAGTTGCCTTTATGTTTTGCATTTGAATTGGTAGTTGTTTTGTTTTAAGCTACTGTAGTCGTATTCATTCTAGCTCTTCCACAAGAAGACACTCTTCCAACAGATTATGATGATGAATGTTGAATGACTATGGTATTGTAGAATTAGGAGTTGAATTTATAGTTGTTTTAACTAGCTATTTTAGTTATATTCATTCCAGCTCTTCCACAAGAAGGCACTCTTCCAACAGATTATAATGATGAATGAAGAATAGCTATGGTACTGTAGGATTTAGTTATAGTTTTTGCTATTCACTATCACAGTTACACTTGTTCTAATCACTCTTCCAGAAGAAGAAATTCTTCCAAGATATCCTTAAGAAGTTCAAGACATGACAGTGATAATGGATGATTTAGTTGTGTGTTTTTACTAAGTATCATCTCTGATCTCACTCTTAAACGCTTGCCCAAGACATCATAATGACGAGTAGGGTATGGATGTGATAACTTAGTTTTTCATTTGTTTTCAGTTCATTTGCTTTCAATTGCATACAAGTACACAGTCAGAATTGTTCTACCTCTTCCAAAAGAAGGAACTCTTCCAAAATATCACTAATGATGAACAAACAGATTGTGTAACTTCGTAGATTAATGCATGTTAGTACAGTTAGAACAACTCCAGAGTTTCATTGCATTTAATTCATGATCAGTTACTTCATTTCAAGTTTGATGATGACTTATAGTTCAAGCATTGTTCTAGTTTAGTAGCATCTTAGGTTCATTCTTAGATTAACTCATTGCACTTGCATCTCATATTCAAATTGTCATCCATTGCACAATAGATTATTCTATTTGTTAGGATTAACAAGACAGCCTTCATTATTCACAAACATCTTCTTGTTCTAAAAACTACAACTGATCCATAGTCATAGGAACAGAAGAAAACATCACTATAAGGTCTGAAATCTCTCTGCAATCTCCTCATCATTTTATAAACAGAGCTCTTCCTCAAAAGAGCTATTTTGAACAAGAAACCAATAACTTTTTGGGTATAAGTTCTGTGACATTCAATTAAATTGTAGAATAGAACTAGGAATTAATCATAGAATAAAAGAGCTTAGGACAGAGTATTGCATCATTAGTGTTTAACTGTTTAGTTAGAGGATTTGCATATTTAGTGATCATTTCTCAAGATTAGTTTGTGTCATTTGTTTAAAAAGTCATTATCAAGCTTTTGCTTTTATTTAGTCATAGTTTAGATTCTTCTTCAGTGTTTCCAATTGCATTTGCCATTCCATACATTAGGCTTAACTCTGTTTTTGATCACCAACTTCTTTCCATTAGTTTTCTAGACATCTTCATTGTGAGCATAAAACATCAAAAGACCAAAAACATCATAAATCAACATAAAAGACCAAAAACATCACAACACACTACACACAACGCACTAGGAAACAAGCACCTAGGTACATATGGTACATTTCACTTCAGCAGTTTACAAATCCTGGTTGACAATTAAATGAGCTCAGTTTAGGAGACTAGACTGAGACCCAACAGTCACTTCCCACCTATTCATTAACCTATACTCTACAAGTTACTTCCTAAAATACCGGGACTCCTCCCATCATTGAAATTCCATGGAGATCAAGGAGCCTTAGCTGTGGAGACAATGGGATAAGCCTCCACTATTTCCCTTGTCCTAACAGTTGCCATCTTAGGAACCCCTTTGAGGTCCACTACTAGTTTGAGTGGTAACAAGTTGTTCAAAACTCTTTTCTATGCCCACTTTTTCAATACTAAAACTCCAATATGAGAAGTCTAGGGCTATGGAGGCTGCCCTTCTTCTCACTAAATTAATCCTCTACAATATAGTGAACTAGGGAAAGTTGGCTGGCCCACTTGACTGCTACTTTAGTCCTTCAAATTTTGCACACCTGCCGTTATACCAATCTTGTTGTCCTTCACAAGTACAAGAGTTAGGGCTCTTCTTTGAAAGTCACCTAACAACCCTCCAACTATACTTGGACTACCATCAGTCTTCCCAACCACAATAGTTTATTTTTACTGATCTAGGGCTCACAATATTTTCTTCATCTAGGGCTATTCAAATCTTCCACCTAAAAATGGTTTGAGTCCTCTCAAAATCATTGTTATTGTGTATCAACAATTTTATCATTTTTGTCCAATCTATGAACATATCTGAACTACTCCTCTTATCATCCTTCTAACAATCTGTAGATGACTAAAATAGGGTCACAAATTAGCCACTAACAGTCCATTGACTAATATTTTATAGGTTGCTTTAGATCTCTGTCTAAAACTCTATAGATATAGTCCACTAAAATAAAATCATCTACATGTCAATCCATTCTTCATATGACACATTTCTTCTGCATGCTCAATCTTCTGATTAGGTTCCATGCTCCTTTGGATATTTTATCTCCACACATACTAAATTTTCAAACAATATTCTATATATGTGGTCTGTATTGCAGAAATAAACCTCGCTCTAAGGGTCAGAACTGCTCTTCTTCTACGCAAATTTCTCATGGTCTTAAGGGCATACCTTATGAGCTAAACATGCTAGGAAATTTTCCTAACTAGGGCACTATACTTATGTACTTCTAATTTTTGTAGAACAAACCCTATCCACCCATAGAAAAAACCACAACTCTTGCCTCCATAAGAGACCCGACCTAGCTCATATGGATCCATGGATTCTCGAAATTTCTTTGACTGAATCTTGACATGAACTTCAGATCTCAATGTCGACCCTCAAATTAGGGTTACCTTAGTCAATATTACGCCTGCATCTACTTCTATTATGGCTCTAAATTACAGTGCAATCCCTCCATTTATGTTGGTCTTTATCACATACATTGTAGCCTACTAACCACCACAAGACAAGATTGTATCAACCCTCTCTTCTATTTCATCTAGAAAATCTAACCAACGAGATTCAATCTAATCTTATAATGTAGTAAAACAAGACATTGAATCCTTCCAACAATTTGTAGAAACAAAACACGATTGCACAATCACATATAAGTAAGCGAAAGAAATTATCAATCACATAACAAAAGATGTATCTGGGGAAAGAAACTGCTCAAAACCCCTTTATTTCTATTGTTTATTAAGTCAAGGGATCATGAAACAATACAATTCTTAATCTCTCATGAGATTCTCCAGCACTCTGCCAATTGTCTCCTACTGATCTAGAAAAAATTGGTTTAGTACTTAGCCAATTCTCAACCTTCCTTCAACCTACCTTGCTCACACAATTCCTAGGGAATTAGCTCCCTATTAATTAGGAAAATCAACCTTCCTTGATTATGAAATCTGTCATGGAATCCCAATGAATTTATAATTTCACAAGGGAAATTTTGTATAAATACAACTGATAACTATGTTCCCTTTAACCTATGTCTCAACTGGGTCTTCCTCAAAATTTACATGCATGCAACTATTAATAACAAATTATCAGTTATCTTATTGATCACTCATTGTGAATTAATTATAATTTTATTGAGTGGACCTCTCAATAGCTCATCACTCAGTTAGAACTAGCTAAATTGATTTTAACTCAATTAATTGAGTTAACTAATTCACACTTACACCCCACTAATGCATCAACTACAACTAGACCCCCAAAATATTAGAATCCCTCTACATGCCTCATCTTATACCCTCATGATCTAGACATATGAAGGAATGAAATAAAATATAGAAATAAACATAAACACATAAATGTAGTAGGGATAACACTTCATTTCATTAATATCAAATACTGAAAAATGCTTACATACAGAATGGAAAACTAGCTTGGGCGATGGTACCTTATCTTTGAGAAGAGATGTGGTAGCTACATGCCTCTGAAATGTGTTACAATAAGGCTCAAGGGCCTTTTAATTATTGAAAAATAAGAGAAAACCCTAACCCGAGGAGATGTAACACCAAGATTTTATGGGCCCCGTTGGAGATTGTTGGTCAGCGAACTTCCTGATGTCGTAACTTGGTCATATGATCTCTATTTGATGCACATGATACATCGTTGGAAAGATCTCTCCGAGGACTACAATAGCTAATGCAATTTATATGATTTTCATGATTTCTATGATATATCCAAACCTTTCATGCCCAAAAAACGTCGTTTGGGGCCTCAAAACTGCTCCTAAAGTTCAAGACCCGAAAAATTGACAAAAATAGTAAACTATGCTATAATTAAGGAAACTGAAAAACTGAAAGAGACAATGGTGAGGGCCCAAGTGGAATAGGTAGGTGGCCACCAATATCCACCTCGATCACCTCAAATCGAATTTCTTAATCTAACTCAGTCATCATGACTTAGTTAACTGACCCAAGTTGTTATGAGATGAAATTACAATTTACTGTCCAATTTTATTTAAGGGAAAAATAAATAGAATGTACATGCTTTTATAGATGGGAGGTGAGGCTATTGGGATTCATCTCCCAATGACTCTTGGCCTTCCTTATTTCCTAATATTAAATAATATACAAAATTGAATATCCTCACCCAACCCTTAGGATTAGGTGTCAACATTCCCCCCTTTAATCCGAAGGGATGTTGGTGAGCCCAAGCATCGATCCGAACTTTTCAAACTTTTCTCTTCCAAGTGCTTTGGTGAAGATATCAGCAGTTTTCTCATTTGTGGAACAATGATGTAGATGGATGGTTTTGGCCTGAACATGATGTCGAATTAGATGGTACTTTGTATTGATGTTCTTTGTTCGATCATGGACCTTTGTTCGATCATGAACTTTGGGTTCTCGTCAACTTTATCGTTATATGTTGTCGATCAGAGTGAAGTGGAATACATTTGTTCTTATCCAAGTAAATCTTCTAGGATTTTCCCGAGCCACACAATTTCCTTTGTTGCTTTAGCTGCTGTCACATATTTTTCTGCAGTTGTGGAATCTTCTTGAACTGACTGTTTGCATGATCTCCATGAGACAACTCGTGATCCAAGACTCATGGTATAACCGAGTAGACACCGTTTCTTTGTCACCATCAAAGTCTGAATCAGAGTATCCGGTCAAGTTGAAGTCGCCTACCTGTGTATATTTGAGTCCAAAGTCTTGAGTCCCCTTCAAGTACCTTAGCACTCTTTTTGCAGCAGACCAATGTCCTTCACAAGGTTTTTGCATGGACCTTGAGAGGATTCCAACAGCAAATGAAATGTCAGGTCTGGTGGTGGTCAGATAGATAAGACTTCCTACAAGCTGTCTATACTTAGTTGCATCCTCAAATTCCTTTCCTTCAATAGATGTGAGCTTCAAGTTTTGTTCCATTGGAGTGCTTAAGGGTTTACAGTCATCCATGCCAAATTTGTTCAAGAGATCTCCAATGTACTTCTTTTGGGAAAGAAATATGAATTTAGGATGTTGAATTACTTCAATACCCAAATAGTAATGAACATGACCCAAATCAGTCATTTCAAAACCTTTCTTCAACTCTTTCTTCATGGATGCAGTATAGCTCTCATTGTTTCCTGTTATCAAAAGATCATCTACATATACCACAAGATATACAACTGTTTTTCCAACTTTCTTAACAAACAAAGTTGCATCATCAAGATCAAAATGTTTGAAGTCAAGTTTTAGAAGATGCTTGGTCAATTTCTCGTACCAGGCTCGTGGTGCTTGCTTGAGGCCATACAAGGATTTTACAAGTTTGCAAACTTTGTGTTCTTGACCCTTTATCACAAATCCTTCTGGCCGGGACATATAAACTTTCTCCTTTAGATCTCCATTCAAGAAGGTTGTTTTTACATCCATCTGATGGACTTTCCATCCATTCTGAGCTGCTAAGGCAAAGAGAGTCCGGATGGTGGTCCATTTTGTTGTGGGAGCAAAAGTTTCTTCATAATCGACTCCTTCTTTCTGTGCGAATCCTTTTGCCACAAGCCTGGCCTTGTGCTTGTCAAGTGAGCCGTCTGCTTTGTACTTGTTCTTGTAGACCCACTTACAGCCAATTGGTTTCGCTCCCAAAGGTGGATCAACCAGCTTCCAAGTGCCATTCTTTATCAAGGCATCATACTCCTTCTGCATCGCTTCTTTCCATTCATCATGAGAAGCGGCTTCTTTGAAGGAAGTTGGTTCATGATCTATAGACAAACTCAATTCACAGTTATAAGCAATATCCATATCAATAGGAGAATCAGAATTATCTACATCACCTTCGATTTGTTGAGTGGAACTTCTTGTTCCCGTTTTTCCAACCTCATCAGGATGAACATTCTCCAGTGTCTTTGTCAGCCATTTGGGAGGACCTTTCTGAGATGGCCCAGGCTGGTCATTTGACTGAGTTGGGATTGATTCAAGATTCAATCTCCCAATTCCGTCAATCACATCATCCAATGTGTCATCCGTGGTTGTTTCTTCATGTGGGGGAGAGAGTGCTTCAGGACATGATTCCACAGTTTGATTCAATATCGGAATCCCCCCTTCAAGATGTGGAATCACATTATCAAATTCTTGGAAGGACTTTGCATGTGTGAATCTATCCAAGCGATCAAGTTTCCGCTCAACAACCTTGTCACTCTTGGAAGATTCAAGAAATATGACATCTCTTGCTATCACAAACTTCTTATTTGCTTCATCATAGAGACGATATCCTTTGGAGGTATTGGAGTACCCCAAGAAGATACATTTTCTGCTTCTTGCACCAAGTTTGTTCCTTTGACCCTTGGGTATCAAGGCATAACAGGTGGACCCAAAGACCCTGAAATGATTTACCGAAGGAATGTGGCCATGCCACATTTCAAAAGGAGTTTTTTTTCTAATTGAACTTGAAGGACACCTATTCTTTATGTAAACAACACATAGAACTGCATCAACCCAAAACATCAATTTTACATTCTTGAAAAATAACATGGAGCGGACCATATTTAAAATGGTTCTGTTCATTCTTTCAGCTACACCGTTCCGTTGTGGATTATATGGCACAGTTGTTTGATGTTTGATTCCATGTTGACGAAGATAATTTTCAAATTCGTTTGAAGTGTATTCTTTTCCATTATCAGTACGTAGAGAGACAATATGTGTTTGTGCATCATTTTCAATCCATGCATGAAAATTCTTGAAAGTTTGAAAAGCATCAGACTTATTCTTCAGTAAGTAAATCCAACACATTCTAGTGTAGTCATCAATAAATGTCATCATGTATTTGTTTCCATTTGCAGAAGCAATAGGCATAGGGCCACATAAATCTGAATGAACAAGTTCAAGTTTCCTATGTGCTCTTGAGTGTGAACCATGAAATGGCTGTTTGCTATGCTTTCCTAGAATACAAGCATCACATTCCTTAGGTTTTCTAGGAATTGTAGGCAGTCCATCAACACCATTTTTCTTCAACAAACGAAGGTTGTCATAGTTTAAGTGTCCAAATCTAGCATGCCATAAAAGACTTGATGGGAATGTACCTTCATCATGATGTGAACTGAATGCAAAGTTTCGAGCATGAGCAGATGAACCTTTCAGCTTCAAGAGTCTCCCTTCTTCTTATTCCTCCATGACAAGTGAGTGGATCTCGATGTCGTATCCGACTCCCCGCTATTGCTATCAAACAAGTGGATGAAGTGTCCTTGTCACGGATGGTTCGTGGACAACAAGTTTCTCTTCAACTCAGGGAGGTATAGAACCTCATGTAGGATATGATCAGGAAGACCAGGCAGTTTAAGCCTGACTGTGCCAAGCCCCGATGGCTTGAGTTTGGATTTATCTGCGAAATATACTGCTCCATCAACTTTGTCAGTGAAATCTTCAAAAAAATCTTTTCTAAATGTCATGTGACATGTTGCTCCCGAATCTAGCAACCAATCATCTCTCCATGAAGTAAATGAAACATCAAATAGGTTTTCAGTTACTCCATTGTTACAATGTGCTAGAACAGAATGAGCTGATTCAGTTGGTTTACCTTTGTCTTTGTCATCAATTTTACCTCTGTCTTGATTTGTTTGCTGCTGAGCTTTAGATTGTCTGCCCCCCTTTTCTCTGAAGTTTCTTCTTCGTCTTCTGCCTTCTCTTCCTCTGGATGGACCTGAAGCATGTCTCTTTTCTCTCTGTGCCAAGTAGGTAGCCTCTTTAGAAGATGAAGGGACTGTCATCTTCTTTGAAGAAGGAGAGAAAAAAAACTTTGCTGGAAAATTTCTCTTGAAGGAGAGAAAACAAAAAAAATCTTTTGCTGGAAAATATACTCAATTTAAAAGGGCAAAAACTCTTGCTGGAAAAATACTCTGAGTTTTAAAAAAATCTTTGCTGGAAACTAAATTCTGCTCAAAAACTCTTGCTGAAGACTGAATTTAAATGGACAAAAAATACTCTTTGCTATAAACTGAATTCTGCATAAAAAATATATATATGTATATTTTTTTTTTGTTTGGGGAATAAAAAAAAATTTATGATTGTGGAGGGGCGGTATTATGAAATGGGAGGATGATATGGAGGGGAGCAGTGTGAAAGGGGATATGAAGGGCGGTATGGAGGGGCGGAAATGTAGAAGAGGAAGCGGTATTTGAAAGGGGCTGTATTATCTTATGGAAGGGCGTATTACATATTAGAGGAGGGGAGGTATATGGGAGGCAGCGTAATATAATAAGGGAGGCAGCGTAATATATAAGCGGTATAGCAACGTGGGGGGCGTGTTAAAACGAATATAAAATGCAGCGTGTTACCATATATGCACAGTGTGGATGTATTACAAACTGGAGTCGACTGTAAAGCGATATGTATTGACAAACTGGAGTCACAACGTATTAAACCAGCGTATTAAATATCAATTGACAGCGTTTAATATCAATGAACTGCTGTATACAATGAACAACTTTTTTTATAAAATAGAGAGCGTATATGTCAAACCGGCGATATTAATTATGAACAGTGGAATGACATGTCAAACCGGCGCGTTACATGGATAGTGTTATATGGACAGCATTGTATGAATGGGGCGTATCGCAGATGGAGGAGGGCCGATGAATGGACAGAGTTTTAATGTGCAGCGTGGAGGAGGGCCGACAGGCCACGGAGGGTGGAGGAGAAATGAATCGACAGCGCTGGTAAACACTGGAGGAGCGCTCACTGTATTGAATGGAGCGATGGTAAACGCAGGTGGAGCGATATGTATTGACAACGATGCGTTTGGAAATTCTGGAGCTGTATAGACTATACCAATAGACTATTAAAAATACCGCCAGAGACCGATACCCAAGCTGTATAATACACTGTGATATGAAGAGGGCGCAAGTTGTGTGAGGGATGGGAGGTGAATGGGTCGATAGGTATGGAGAAGGGAAGGCGTTGGGGAGTGTGAGGAACGTAGGTAGGAGAGATAAGCAGTGAGGGCGGAGTGTGGAGAGGCGCTGGGTAGGTAGGAGGCCCAAAGGGCTATTGCAAAAAATAATTTGAAATGGAATCTTGCAGAGTGACAGAGCCTGCAATTTGCAGATTGACAGAGGAGCCTGCAGTCTTCAGGAGCTGTAGGAGCTGGAGCTGCAAATGTCAGGGTTAAATAGAGAAAAAAAATGCAGAATAACAGTCTAGCAATTAATGAGCAGCAAAAACTATTAAAAAATATTGACTGAGCAAAGGAGAGGGAGTTACACCACAGGCAGAAATGCCAATAGTGGAGCTGGCTCTGATACCATGTCAAACCAGGAGGTAACTCCTCAAAATCAGAATGTATATTAGCTGAAGAATGTACATGCTTTTATAGATGGGAGGTGAGGCTATTGGGATTCATCTCCCAATGACTCTTGGCCTTCCTTATTTCCTAATATTAAATAATATACAAAAATACATATGCACACCCATCCATAGGATTAGGTGTCAACAAAAGATAAAATTTTGCAGCGCATAAAAACCTTAATGAAAAGTTGTAAATCTCAAGTTTTTAAATCTTAAGTTTTCAAAATACTTGAACCATGAAATTATGGAGAAATTATATGACTTAAACAATTTTTAAAAATGAACAAGGAAATGAAAAATTTATTATTCATATATTTGTTTGTTTATATATAAAAACATATTTTTTAATTTTTTTTATTGTTTCTATATATTTTAAATTATAATTGTTTTAGTTTTAAGAAAATAAAAAATTAAAATTAAAATCTTCTTATATATGTTTGTTTATATTTTAAAACATATTTTTATTTTTATTTTTATTGTTTTTCTATATTTTAAATAACAATTGTTTTAATTTAAAAATAAAATTAAAAATTAAAAACTAAAATCTTCTTATATATGTTTTTTTATATTTTAAAACATATTTTAGTTTTTTTTTATTGTTTTTTTTAATATTTTAAATAACAATTGTTTTAATTTAAAAAAAAAAAAAAAAAAATTTATATCTGTTTGTTTATTTTTTAAAACATATTTTTTAAGTTGTTGTTGTTTTTTTTTTTTTAAATTTTAATTGAATAGTTTTTTTTTTTAATTAAACAATACATTTTTTTTTATTATAATAGTTTTTGTTTAAAAAAATTTAAAATTTTTAAATAGTTTGTGTCTGAAAAAAATAAAATAAAATAAAATAAATATAATTTGCCACCCGTCGGGGGCCAGAGGCAGGCTGGGCAGCCCTCGACGGCACCGCCCAGTTGGCCTCTGACCCCCAGCTGGGCAGAGGGCGATTTCAAGAATCACCCCCGGCTGGGCAGAGGGTGATTCTCAGAATCGCCCTCTGCCCAGTCGGGGTTGATTCTCGGAATCACCCTCCACCCAGCTAGGGGTGATTCTCGGAATCGCCCTCTGCCCTGCTAGGGGTGATTCTCGGAATCGCCCTCCGCCTAGCCGAGGGTGATTCTCGAATCGCCCTCCGCCCAGCCGAGGGTGATTCTCGGAATCGCCCTCCGCCCAGCCGGGGGTGATTCTCGGAATCGCCCTCTGCCCAGACGGGGGGTCGCCCTCCACCGAGCCAGGGGTGATTCTCATAATCACCTTCCGCCCAACCGAGGGTGATTCTTGGAATCGCCCTTTGCCCAGCCGGGGGTGATTCTCGGAATCACCCTCAGCCCAACCGGGGGTGATTCTCAGAATTTCCCTCTGCCCAACCGGGGGTGATTCTCGGAATAACCCTCCACCCAACCAGGGGTGATTCTCGGAATCACCCTCCGCCCAACCAGGGGTGATTCTTGGAATCGCTCTCCGCCCAGCCAGGGGCCAGAGGCAGGTCGGGCGACGCCATCGAGGGTTGCCCAGCTTGCCTCCGCCCCCGGCTGGGCGGAGGCAGCCTGGGTATCCCTCGATGGCGCCACCCGGTTGGCCTTAGGTCCCCGGCTGGGCGGAGGGAGATTCTCATAATCACCCTTTGCCTGGCCGAGTGACACCGTCAAGAGCTGCCCAGCCTAACTCTGGCCCTCGGCTGGGCGAAGGGCGATTGTGAGAATCTCCATCCACCTAGTCGTGATTCGGAGGCAGGATGGGTAGCCCTCGACGGTGTCACTCAGCCTGCCTTCGGCCCTCGGCTGGGTGGAGGGCGATTTCGATAATCACCCTCAGTTGGGCAGAGGACGATTCCGAGAATCACCCCTAGCTGGGCAGAGGGCGATTTCGAGAATCAACCCCGGCTGGGCAGAGGGCGATCTCGATAATCACCCTCAGCTGGGTGGAGGGAGTTTCTGATCAGAGGGCGATTCCGAGAATCACCCCGAGTTGGGCGAAGGGCGATTTCAAGAATCACCCCCGGCTGGGCAGAAGGCGATTCCGAGAATCACTCCTGGCTGGGCGGGGGGTGGCTAGGTAGAGGGCGATTTCAAGAATCACCCTCCACACAGCCGGGGGTGATTCTTGGAATCGCCCTCCGCCCAGCCGGGGGCCAGAGGCACGCTGGGCAGCCCTCGACAGCGCTACCAGGCCTACCTCTGGCCCTCGACTGGGTGGAGGGAAATTTCGAGAATCACCCCTAGCTGTGTAGAGGGTGATTTTCGGAATCGCCCTCCGCCCAGCCGGGGGTGATTCTCAGAATCGCCCTCCGCTCAGTTGGGGGAGATTCTCGGAATCACCCTCCTCCCAACCGAGGGTGATTCTCAAAATCGCCCTCCGCCTAGCCGGGGGCCGAAGGAAGGTCAGGCGGCACTGTCGAGGGCTGCCTAGCCTGCCTCTGACCCGTGACTGGGTTGAGGGAAATTCTCGGAATCACCCTCCGCCTAGCTGGGTAGTCCTCGATGATGTTGCCTGGCTAGCCTCTGGCCCCCAGCCGGGCAGAGGGTCATTCCGAGAATCTCCCTCTACCTAGCTGAGGGCCGGAGGCCAGCCGGGTGGCGCTAGGGAGGGCTACCCCAGCCTGCCTCCGCCCAGCCGGGGGCCAGAGGTAGGCTGGGCATCCCTCGACGACGCTGCCCAGCCTACCTCCAACACCTGGCAGGGCGAAGGGTGATTCCGAGAATCACCCCTGGCTGGGCGGAGGGCCATTCCGAGAATCCTTCTTGGCTGGTGGAGGGCCATTCTGAGAATCACCCCCGGTTGGGTAGAGGAAAATTCCGAGAATTTCCCCCAGCTGGGTGGAGGCCAACAGGGTGGCATCGTTGAGGGCTGCCCAACCTGCCTCCATCCCTCGGCTGGGCGGATGGCGATTCTCCAAATCGCCCTCTACCCAGCTAGGTGCCGAAGGCAGGCCAGGTGACGCTGTCAAATGAAGGAGATTGGGTTTTGGATCTATTTTCAGGTTCAGGTAAGTTTTGTTATACAAATTTAAATTTAAATATTTTATTTTTTACTTTTTATGTCTTTATACTAATTTTCTTACTTATTTCTTTTGTATTTGATGATTAGGTACAACACTAGCATGTTGCCTACCAAAAGGAAGAAATTGCATTGCCATAGAGAAAGACCCAGTTAAATGCAAATTTATTCAACAAAGAATTAATGCTCTTGAATTCCTTCCAGATGTGAAGAAAGAAGTTGGTTTGAGGAAAGGGGATTTTAATGAATCATGTGTGGCAAAAAAAGCAAAGGAACCTCAACCACCATTATATGGAATGATTGGAAAGGGTAACTTTGGACGATTTGCAGACATGAGAGATCCATTAGAAGATGACAATGACCAAAATGAAGTAGAAAATGTTGCGGAAGAAGCCATCAATGATGTTATAGATGATGTTGAACATGTATTAGTTGATATTGTTGAGGATCTTTAAGTTATGCTTGCAAACAAAGCTCATTTTTTAGATCTATTAATCAATTTTACTTGTAATGTTTAGAATTTGATATTTTATGAGAAGAATCCTTATTTTTTGCAAAAAACATGTGATTACTATTATTTTTTGACATAAAATTCAATAGAAATGCTATTGTCTTAAGTTTTTTTGTTAATATTTTCCCAAAAAATTGTTTATTTAACATGTTTTTTTTAACAAAAAGTCTCTAAAAGTGTATTTTTTGCATTCTATTTGTATTGAAAATTTGTATTTTTTTTGTCATATCATTCAAAATATTGGTTTTTTAGCGACAATTATTTGATGTGCATTAAAAAATTAATTAGCAATACATAAACTTGTAGAAGATATAAACTTTATAATATTGACCCTTTTTTCATTTTTTATCTATGTGAAAAAGTGAAGATATCATTACAAATTTTTGTTTAAAAAAAAAAAATCTTTTTCTTTTTAAAACACAAGTACATAAATGCACTTAAAAATAAACATCTCACGGAAGAAGAAGACATTAGAAAATGTATAGTGTCAAAATCAATCCTCTAAAAAAACGTTGGTGAGGATACGCCACCACTATTCAAAATCGACATAACAAGCATCGCAGAAAAAAAATAAAAAAGATAAAAAAAAAATTAAAGTGCCAAAAACATGTTCAAAAAAAAAATTTGATTTTGCCTCACCACTTTTCAAAATCGGGTGTTTTTCTCGCTACGTCAAAAAGTAGGTACCAGTGCAGTTACCTATTTCATCGGTAACAATGTTAATTAGGTAATTGTGGGATATTGGGCATAAATTTTCCTTGAAGGATCCAAATAAGGTCAGACCTGTGGAATTCAAAAGAAGATTCAGAGGGCTACTACTGGACCAAATTTCAGATATTGAAGATCTGAAATCACAAAGATAATTCAGTTTCAATATTGAGCTCCTCAAAAGCAAGAAAAAGGTGTGTATTTTTTTCGAATTGCATAAGTCTTGTTTGAAAAATCAATTTGAATTAACTCCAAGGGCATATTGTAGAATAGATGTCAGTATTGGGTTCTAAAATGCCCCCTAAAAAGAATTCAACACCCATTAAGCCTTCAAAAGGCTCTACTATGACTCATGAAGATGAAGAAGTGCAACATGACATATCAAAATTACAAGAGAAAGTGCACCAAATTTCACTCTTGCAAAGAGCAACAAAAAATGAAATGGAAGCTTTAAAGAAATGCATGGAAGCTAAGATGGATGACATGGAAGCTAAGATTGATGAAAAAATGAAAGAGAACATGGAAAACATGAAGAGTTCTCTAAAAGTAGACATGGAAGGTTTGATAAAGTTGATACAAGAAATGTTTCCTAATGGCGAAAATATAGTAGAGGAAACTCATGATGAGAACAAAATAAATGTTAATCGTGATTTTATAAACTCTAATGTTGGATGGAAGAACCACCATATTCCAAAGATGGATATGAGGAAGTTTGATGGAAAGAATCCCGTAACATGGATACTACAGATGGAGCAATATTTTTATCTCAATAATGTAAAAAACACACAAAATATACGCATTGAAACTTTACATTTAGAACAAAATACATTTGTATGGTATCGATGGATTTTCTCCCATAAAAAAATTGTCACTTGGTCAATTTTTACGAAGGAAATGATAGCACATAATGAAGATACAAAGAGCAACACCTTCTTTAGCCAATCAATAAATCTCAAACAAAAGGGTTCAGTGGTGGAGCAGATTGAGGAATTCAAAAAAATTAAATATAAGGGTAATTGATATTCCAGAGGAACACGAGATTGATGTCTTCATAGGGACTTTAAAGGATAACATCCAACATGAGGTTCACCTTTGGGAACCTGATTCATTGGAGAAGGCATTCAGGTTGGCAAGAAAAATTGAATGTAAAATTATGGTGACAAGGAAGCCTACCACTCACATCTATAAAGATGGAATTGTTGCTACTCCTAGACTTTCACAACCTAAAAGGTTGACACCATAAAAATTGGAAGAAAAAAGAGCACAAGGGATTTGCTACAGTTGTGATAGAAAATACACTAAAGGTCATAAGTGTGTTGAGAAGAAATTATTTTACATAGATTGGAAAGAGGAGGAAGAAAATGAACAAGAAACTTCAAAAGAAGAGGATATACACTAGGAACCAACCCTATAAGAAGAAGAAATGAGTCCGAACATATCGTGTAATGCATTGGCATGAATTACCACTCCTCAAACTCTTAAGATAGAAGGACATATCAAGAAGAAAAAGTTAATAGTGTTGATTGATTCAAGTCACTACCCATAATTTTATTCATTTTAAGGTAGCCAAGGAATTGAATTGTTTCCTATACCCAACAACAAAATGTCAAGTGATGGTTGCAAATGGAGGAACTATAAATCTCTCTGTAAAATGCCATAATGTCAAGCTAACCATGGGGTAATATGTATTGAATAGTCCAATGCTTTCCATTCCAATGGGAGGTTTTGATGTTGTACTAGGAGTACAATGGTTACAATCTTTGGGGACAATAGCTTTTAATTTTCAAGAAATTTTCTTGAAATTTGTTTTCAAATGGAAAGGAAGTTGAATTATGGGGTATCACAGGGAATCCGAGAAGGATAATAAGCTCTAATGTCATGAAAAATCTTCTAAAGAAATAACAACGAGGTGTAATTACACAATTATGCTCACTAGAAGTTCCAAAATCAAAATCATCTATTTCTCCATATCTCCAAAAGGCCTTGGAAAATCATTCCAAGGTGTTTGAAACTCCCAAAGGACTCCCACCTATTCGTGATAATGATCATGCTATTCATTTGATTCCAGTAAATGTTCCTCCAAACATCAGGCCTTACAGATATCCTTATGTCCAAAAGAATGAAATTGAATGTATGATTGCAGAAATGTTAGAGGCTAGTATAATTCAACCTAGTCAAAGTTCTTTCTCTGCTTCAGTGGTATTGGTGCACAAGAAGGATAGATCATGGCGCATGTGTTTGGATTATAGGGAGCTCAATAAGCTCACTAAGAAAGACAAATTTCCCATTCTTGTGATTGATGAATTATTGGATGAATTACACGGAGAAATTTATTTTACCAAGTTGGATCTTCATTCAGGACATCATCAAATTAGAATGAAGACTGAAGATATTCCAAAAACAACATTTTGAACTCATGGGGGTCATTATGAATTTTTGGTCATGCCTTTTGGCCTTATTAATGCATCGTCTATATTTCAAGGGTTTATGAATTCCATTTTCAAACCCTTCCTTAGAAAATCTATGCTAGTATTTTTTTATGATATACTAATGTACATCAGGTATTAGGAGGATCATGTTCAACATGTTGACAGGGTGCTCAAACTATTGGAGGAGAAACAATTATATGAAAAAAAATCCAAATATTTCTTTGGAGTACAAGAGGTGGAATATATGGGTCATATTGTATCTCACGAGTGTGTTAAGGTAGACCCTAACAAAATTAGAGCCATTAAGGAATGGAAATTCCACACAACCATAAAGCAGTTGTGAGGAATTCTTGGGTTACAGGGTATTAATACAAGTTTGTTAAGAATTATGGGAGAATAGCAGCACCTATAACAACATTATTGACGAAAGATGCATTTTCATGGACTCCTGAAGAAACTAAGGCCTTTGAACATCTTAAAGAGACAATGTGCCTAGCACCGGTCTTAACTATGTTAGACTTCACAAAAACCTTTATTGTGGAATGTGATGCCTCAGGAAATGGAATTGGTGCTGTTTTAATGCAAGAAGGACTGTCCTTTTCTTTTGAAATTTGTCTAATCAAAGGAAAGTATTTACAAAAAGCTATTTTTGAGAAGGAAATGTTGGAAATACTACATGAACTAAAGAAATGGCAACCGTACCTAATGGGAAGACACTTCAATGTAAAAATTGATCATGATAGTCTTAAACAATTTTTGGAACAAGTTCTATCTTCATAAGAGCAGCACAAATGGGTCACAAAGATGTTGGGTTATGAATTTGAAATCATCTACAAAAAAGGGAAGATAAATTTTGTTGCAGATGCACTCTCAAGAAAGGATGAAAAGGTGGAAGAATTTCTTTGTTCAATTTGTATTATCTAACCAAAATGGATAACCGAATCAAGGGATGAATGGAAGAGGGATGAAGAAGTGTGGACACCCATTCAAAATTTGCAACCTCACGGCATTGGTAGCCTTCAATATTTCGAAGAAAACAACAACAGAGGGCTTGCTTAAGGCATTGGCGGAACTATATGAAAAACCCTTGGCCTCAAACAAGGTATTTCTTATGAAACGATTATTTAATATGCAGATGTCAGAAGATGGATCTGTTGTAAACCATTTAAATGATTTTAATATAGTTACTAGTCAGTTAAGTTCTGTAGGGGTAAAATTTGATGGTGAATTTAGGGCTTTTTTGTTTCTGTGCTCATTGCCAAAAAGCTGGAATGTTTTAGTTATGGCCATTATTAACTCTTTCTCTGGATCTAGTACCTTAAAGTTTGTTGATTTTGTCGGTGCTATCCTTAGCGAGGAAATGCAATGGAAAAGCTCCGGTGAGACATCAGGTAATGCTTTGAGTGCAGATTCCTGGGGAAGAAAAATGGAAAGAGGAAAGAGCTCGGGATATCATAGTAAATCAAGGAAATGAAAATCCAAGTCCAGATCAAGAATAGTGTGCTAGAAATGTGGAAAGAAAGGACACCTAAAGAAAAACTGTAGATCTCGAAAGGGAAAAGAAGGAGACGCACAACAAGAAAACAATCATGAAGCAAATGTGACAGGTGATGTGTTACAATATGCCTTGATTCTTTCTTTAGAAAATGTTACTGATTCCTGGGTAGTAGATTTAGGGGCTTCATTCCATGCCACACATAATAAAAAATATTTTCGTGAATATGCTCAAGGAGATTTTGGACAAGTCCGTTTGGGTGATGATAAACCCTGTAAAATTGTTGGAATGTTTAAAGTTCTTGTAAAACAACATAATGGAAACCAATGGCTATTATAGGAGTTAAGACATGTTCTAGATCTGAAGAAAAATCTGATTTCAACAGGGCAGTTAGATGGTGAAGGTTGTGTGACAACTTTGACAGATAAAACTTGGAAGGTCACCAAAGGAGCCCTGGTAATAGCAAAAGGCGAAAATTTTGGTACATTGTATTTATGCAATGGTATTTATAACTCTATTAATGCTTTAACTTCCAAAGGAGCAGATGCAACATTATGGCATCATAGGCTCGGACACATGAGTGAGAAGGGGATGAAGATTCTTCACTCAAGAAATTTTTTCCGGGTTTGAAGAATATTGATTTGGATTTATGTGAGAATTTCATTTATGGAAAACAGAAGAGAGTCAGATTTCTCAGAGTTGGGAAAGAAAAGAAGAGCGAAAAATCAGAGCTTGTGCATACAGATGTATGGGGACCTGCTCAGGTATCATCTCTTGGTGGCTCTCGTTATTATGTTACTTTTATTGATGATGCAACTAGAAAAACTTGGATTTATTGTATTCAGAATAAATCTGATGTATTTGATACTTTCATAAAATGGAAAGATTTGGTTGAGATTGAGACAGGAAAGAAGTTGAAGTGTCTCAGGTCAGACAATGGAGGTGAATATTGTAGAAAAGAGTTTGATAGGTACTGTTCAGAGCATGGAATTCATAGAGAGAAGACAGTTCCAAGAACACCACAAGAAAATGGTGTGTCAGAAAGGATGAATAGAACAATCATGGAGTGTGCAAGGTGCATGAGATTGAATGCAGGATTGCCTTTACAATTATGTGTAGATGTTGTAGATTCTGTTGTTTATCTAATAAACAGAGTTCCTTCAAGTTCCTTGGATGGTGGTATTCCAGAGGAAGCATGGACAGGTAAAAAGGTAAACTACTCTTTTTTAAACCCTTTTGGTTGTGAGGCTTTTTTCCATATTAATAAAGAAAATAGAACAAAGCTTGAGGAAAAATCAAAGAAATGTACCTTTATTGGATATGGTGTTAATGATTTTTTTTATCACTTATATGATTATGAAAATCACAAAATCATTAGGAGCAGAGATGTACTATTCAATGAAAAGGTCTTGTATAAGAATCAGTTGCAGGAAAAGAAACATGAAAAAGAAAACAAATAATACACAGTTTTTGATGAGATCACAGAAAAGGTAAAGGTGCCTAAAAATAATAATAATCAACAGCCACAACAACAACAACCACCACAATAGCAACAGGCACCTCAAACACCTGAAAGTGGTGTTAGAAGATCTACCAGGATAAGTAGACCCCTTGAACGATACTCTCATTCATTATATTATTTATTGTTGACTAATTCTGATGAACCCGAATGTTATAAAGAAGCAATGTAGGTTGAAACCAGGAAGAAGTGGGAGCTAACCATGAAAGAAGAGATGGACTCCTTAATGCATAACCAGACTTAGGACTTAGTCAGGTTGCTTGCAAGTAAAAATACATTGCAGAATAAATGGGTTTACACGCTGAAGGAAGAAGATGGAGGAAAAGAGAGGTACAGAGCTATACTTGTGGTGAAGGGGTTTGCACAGAAGAAAGGTATTGATTTTGATGAAATATTTTCTCCTGTTGTTAAGATGACTTCAATTAGAACTATTTTAAGTCTTGTAGCAATAGAAGATTTGCATCTTGAACAGTTAGATTTAAAGACAACATTTCTCCATGGAGATTTGGAGGAAGAGATCTATATGTAGCAACCAGAAGGATATGAGGTCAAAGGGAAAGAAAAACTAGTATGCAGGTTAAAGAAGAGCTTGTATGGCTTAAAAGAGGCTCCAAGATAGTGGTATCTAAAATTTGACAGATTTATGTCTAAACAAGGTTATACTAGATGTCACTCTGATCATTGTGTTTATCTGAAAAAGAAAAATGATGGTAGTTATATTATATTGTTATTTTATGTCGATGACATGCTTGTTGCAGGGTCTAACATCAGGAAATTAATGTGCTCAAAAGAAAATTGGCAAATTCCTTTGCAATGAAGGATTTGGGAGCTACAAAACAAATCCTTGCGTTAGGGGAATTTTGAGGTCTAAAATGGGCCTCCTAAGGAAATTATAAAATAATAGTAGAAATAATAAAAATAAGTTTTGATTACATCATCAAATTTTAGAAGGAAAAAATAAAAACTACTTTTTCAACTTATCTCCCAAATTTTTCACTCAAATTTCAAGCGAGAGTACTCGTTGGATGCAAAATTTAATTCCTCATCCAAGGAGTACCCATTTTGCATACTTTCGATGGATCCTACTACATGAAAAACGTGATTTCAATCATGTTTTTTCATGTATTTCTCATTTTTCGTATAGTAAGATACATCAAATGTATGCAACATGGGTACTCCTTGAATGAGGAATTAAATTTTTCATCCAACGAGTACTCTCGCTCGAAATTTGAGTAAAAAAATTAGGAAATAAGTTGAAAATATGAGTTGAAAAAGCAGTTTTAATATTTATTATTTTTTAATATTTGTACCCTTATACTTAAAAAACGAGTAGTCTTTAGTGCGACTTTTTGAAGGCTTTTACGGTGACCTTTTACGGTGTAATTTCTCTAAATTTTGGCAAGAATTTATTGAAAAGAGAAGTTTGATTGTTAACTTTGCACAATAGAAGTGCCCTAGAGGTTTATTAGGGTGTTGAATCCATATATAGAGTCAAAAAACCAGTTTGAATAATAAAAACCAAAATTTTACCTCAAAATTTTTCACCAGATTTCGGCACCTAAAACTTCAAAAAGTCGCACTAAAGACAACTCCCTTAAAAAATGGTGAATCATCCCCCATGGTTGACATCTTCATCTTGAATCCTATTGGTTGTTATAAAGTTTATTTTGGTTGTACATTTTTCTTAGGAGGCCCATTTTAGACCTCAAAATTCCCCTAATGGTATGAGAATAACTAGAGACAGGAAAAATCGCAAATTAACATTGTCTCAGAATGAGTACATACAAAAGGTGTTGAAAAGATTTAATATGTAGAATGCAAAACCAGTTAGTACACCTTTTGCTAACCATTTCAAACTTAGTAAGGAGATGTGCCCCAAGACCCAAGAAGAAATGGATTATATGTCTAAAGTTCCATATGCATCAACAATTGGAAGCTTAATGTATGCAATGGTCTGCACAAGGCCTGATATTACACATGCAGTGGGAGTTGTAAGCAGGGACATGAACAATCTAGGAAAAGAACATTGGATGGCAGTGAAATGGATTCTTAGATATTTGAGAGGAACCAGAAATCAAGCATTATGCTTTGGTGGTTCAAAAATTTTTCTACAGGGATATGTTGATGTAGATATGGCAGGTGACAGAGATAACAGGCGGAGCACTACACGGTATGTATTTACTGTAGGTGGAACAACTATCAGTTGGGTTTGAAAAATCCAAAGTGTTGTTGCACTTTCAACAATAGAAGCAAAGTATGTTGCTGCTACAAAGGCTAGTAAAGAAATTATTTGGTTACAAAGGTTTTTATGGATGAATTGGGTAAGAAGCATGATATGGGTACATTATACAGTGATAGATAAACTACCATTCATCTTGCAAAGAACTCAACATTTCATTCCAGAACCAAACACATACAACTCAAGTACCATTTCATACGGTCAGTATTGGAAGATGGAAAGTTGAAGCTGGAAAAGATACACACTAGCTAGAATCTTGCAGATATGCTAACAAAAGTTGTAACCAGGGATAAACTGAGATTATGCTCAGTTTCAATTGGTATTCAAGGGTGACAATGAAGATGAGAAAGAACCAGGTTCAAAGAGGAGTCATTGTCCAGCAAATGAAGAAACAGTGGAGTTGCTACAATCAGTCTCCAAGTGGGAGATTTTTGGGTGTGGAGCCTGATTATCTTGTTTATTTTGTATCACAGCGTTGGACCTCTGTACCTTAATGGGGTGGCAACGCCGCCCATAATTGAACATTGCCTGGGGGGTCCAGGGGGATGGCTGCGACTTTATGGAGTCCCCCCCCCCTGGCGGGAGGTTTCAGGGGTAGCGCCCTCGAAGCTAAAAATAGATGTAAAATTGCCTTGTAAAAGTACAATAATTTCTAGTCAATCTGGGCCGTTCATTAGGCCGATGATCTGACGGTATAATTTAGGTGTAGTTTAGGGTTTTTTTGGGCCCTAGAAGGCAACCCCTCGTTTTTATGAGGGTATTATATTGCGGCTATGCATTGTATGCATATTCTCAGAGTGAGAAACCGATAGGGATACTGTGAGAGAGAACAAAGGATATTACATCGGATCTGCTGTAGGTTGTGTCTCTTCATTTTGTTGGATAATAGAAAGGAAGGACTGGCTATTCGGGGTGGACATAGCCCAAACTGGGTGAACCACGTATATCTGTGTCTCTCTGGTTTTATGTGTTTTGTATGCTTGTGTATTCCGCATATTTTATGTGTTGCATTGCTTTGTAATATATAATTTTCTAATATCCTTATGGTAAAAATATCGCTTATATCTTTGTAAGAATTCCCAACTAAAACAAACGATTCTTTTGGAATTTCACACTTCTCTTTTAGGAGGACACCCAGGAGTTTAAAAACTTACCATAGGGTGAAGAAAGAACTTTTTTGGGATGGCCTTAAATATAATATTCAAAATTTTGTGGCGAAATTTTTGGTTTGCCAGCAAAATAAAGTTGAGACAATTAAGACCCCGAGACTTCTACAACCTTTATCCATTCCAAGTCAATTTTGGGAGGAGATTTTAATGGATTTTATCATAGGTTTACCTAAGTCCTAAGGAAAGAGCGTCATCATGGTGGTAGTTGATAGACTTACCAAGTGTGCACACTTTTGTGCATTATCTCATCCATTTAAAGCAAGCACAATTGCTACTACATTTATGGAAACAATTCAAAAGCTACATGGAAACCAAAATATTATTGTAAGCGACAGAGATCCCATTTTTACTGGAAATTTTTGGACAAAAATTTTCTCTTGTTTGGGTACTCAATTAGCTCATAGCTCATCTTATCATCCTCGATGAGATGGTCAAAATGAGATAGTGTGATAGTGTCAGTCTTGTCATACTGCCATCAGTGATCAAAATATGCTCTTTTGCATTTGCATAGTAGAAGTCTCATACTATAACTTTTTATCACTCCATTAGGTCATGGATCCACTGATGGTTGGGGTCACTTCATCAGTTTTCCCTCATGAAAAATACTTGTTGGTTATCCTCTCTATCGTCTTAAGTCATGATTCATTTTCACTCTGCAGTTCATTTTATTAGGTCATAGGTTTGGTCTCATTAGGTTTTAGGGTTCCACCATAGTCAAATTGATGATGAAAGTATCAATAAATATCAGCAAGGACATGAGGATGCCAAATAAACTCAAAGCATAGTATCTGGAAAGGTCAAATAAGTTGTTCTTTTAAGCTTAATGTAATTTTCACCTCAAAACATCTTTTGAGGTGAAAACAGGGTACTTTATTTTTATTATCATTTCTTATGTAATTTTATGTTTCCATATGTAATAAGTTGAACTTCAAAAGATGCTATTTCCATAAAGCCAATGTTAGTCTTTTGCAGCCCGCCACCAAGGGTCAAAGGGGCTTTTTCTCTGTTTGGTTTTCAAAAGTGTTCTACACAATATTTTCAGTGCAAATCATATTCTAAGCATGTTCATCAGAAGAAGCTTAGAAAAATATTTCCAACGGTATATCACACTCCCAAAATCAGCTTCTGGATCGGAAAATATGCCCAAATGAAAAAAATGGCTCAAAAAGCACAACTCTGCCCTTTTTTCCATTATTCCGCTGGCTCTTTAACTTTAAAATTCTTACCTTTTTCTATATTTTCCCTTTACCAAAAAGTCTTTGTATTGTTGTCTCCTACAACCTTGATGCGACTGCTCATCACCGATGCGATCACATCACAACATTTCATCACCCTCTAGCACTTAACACCCGCTCTCCCGATTTCCCCAATGCGATCATCACAGCATCGCCCATTTCATTATCGCATATCCCGCTGACGCTTAACTACGCCTTCCCGTTCTCCGCCGATGCGATAATCGCACATCGCATATTGCATTTCCCACATCACCGAACCCTTCCATCTCGCTTCCGCCGATGCGATAATCCTCCATCGCTCATCGCATTGCACCATCCTCCATCGCTCCATCCCCCATCGCTTCATTCTATCGTAGTGTCACATCCTCCATCGTATCGCTTCATCATTCACCGCCGATGCGATCATCATTTCCATCACATCGCTCCATCGCTCCTCGTTCATCGCTCCATCACTCATCGCATATTGTGATTTCCTCCACCCAAAACATTCCCACTCCTCTTCCATTTGCGATTGCGATTCCCACCGACCCACCACTTCTATCCACTCTATTCTAAGGAAAAGGGGATTTTCTCCGTTTAGTGAAGCACATTCGTTTTCTTTGGTTTAAATGGTTTTCTTCAGGTTAGAAGGGACAGGAATTTTGTTAAGTCTGTGAGAAAATCATGAAAGCAGAGATCATTACGGCATCAACCACGAAATGACGACAAACAACAAATGTGGCGGAAAATTGGTTCCAAATTTGTTTTCTTTCCATTGGCTGAAATAAATGCAACAGATAATACTTCCAGATGGTCAAGTATACAGTTTCCTCTCTTTCAGAGGTATATCTTTGGGTTTTTCTATCTTTAGGTTTTTGTTTGTGGGCAGTTTAAACAGCTCCTCTTTTTACGGATTTTCCCCCTGAGGTTAGTCTATTTAATGTAATTTTTTCTGTCATTTGTAGAGGTTGGAATCACTTGGGCGCTCTAAGTTTGATTGTACATTATTTGTAAACAATTTGGTAGGAAATAAATAAGTTTTGCAGCTATTTTTTATGGGATCCCTGTGGTATGGAATTTTAGCACAGTTTCTTCTTTTGTAATCATTTTTTAAATGCTTTATGTATGCCATCATTCATTCCATTGATTTCTGTTGAATGTTTTCAAGTTAGATAGGTAGAATCCATTGTTACAGTGCTCTGCCTTGGGAAATCATTCAATATTTTATGTTTTCTACTGTTTGATAAGGATTCATATCATATGCCCTCCTTAGCTCCTCACCAGTCTTAAACACTTCACATCATTAAGCGAAAGGTGTTAAAGTTCATGCTTACCTTGCCCCATAGAATACCCTACATTTCTGATTTAATTTCCTAGATTTAAACTACCCAGCTCCATTTGATCCAAAAAACACCAACAAAATCTATCAAAACCTTTCGAGCTACTATACCTAGCCTAAAATATTTTTTCCGCAGTCATCCTTGATTGAGATTCCTTACGGAGAGAGCTCTCTCCCTGCCTTGTAGGGCTAGATACAAGGTTAAGCGTGGTTTGTGGTTACCATGGCTTGCCTTCCTTCATCCTAAGGTCAATCTAGGTGATAACATAGTGGCAACCATACTGGGGAAGAAGTGACAAATCTTCCCTGGAAAAGAATGAAAAAATATCATATCTAAATGTTGATGGTGAAAAACATTTGGATACATATGAAGGCTGAACCATTCACCTGGCGACTCCATTTACTGAAAGATCCAGAAAATCAACACCTCATGGTGACTCCACTGCAGGAAGATCAGTGGCTTTAAGATTTTTCAAGATGGAAAGTGTTGCAAGAAGGTATGTTCCCATGAGCCGAGATCACATTCCAGGTTTCCCAAATAAAATTCCTAAGGTAGATTGGCAAAGGAATTTGCCTATGTTCAAAAATGTGAAAGGTAATGATGCTGCTCTTCATCTGGTGAGATTTCACATGCATGTGCATATATTAAAGATTGATTTTCCTAAAGATTGCTTGATGAAGATATTCATGGCCACTCTGGAAAATGAAGCTCGTTCTTGGTATGAAAGTTTGCCACCTGCTTGTATTTATTGTTTAAAGGATTTTCCTACCATATTATTTGAAAGCTATAAAGAATATTGTCCATCCTTAATATTAGTTCAGAACTGTTGTAAACATGTTAATAGTTTCATTGAAAATCTTGAGAATTTTTATGGAGATGATGAATTCATGGAAGATGAGATCATGGAAGCCCTGTATCAAAATCCATTTCAGCAGCATAGAGAAATCTTAGAGGATACTTATCAAGATCAGCAGGCTGAGGATCTTTGTACAGTTGAAAATGATGGAAGACAAGGTCTTATTTCATATCTGATTGCAACAAAAGATGGTATGCAGGGAAATGAGGTTCCAATCTCAGATTGTGATAAAGTCAAGCTGGCTAATCCAAATCTAGATTCAAAATGTGATGATGAAGAGTATGTTGTTCTGGATCCCATGAAGGAGAGCTCTATTGTTATGGTCACCTCAAATGAAGAAAAAAGAGTTATGGACCTAAATGTTCTCATCCCATCAGAACAAAGTCTTCATGAGGAGGTAATCCATTCCCTCTATGAAAAACAAGATGAGATCTTTGTTCAAGTAAGTGAAAAAGTTTCTTTGGATGAATCTGTGGTAGATGATAGAAATGTTAGTTTTGGGTTTCAAGAACAATCTGAAGTTTTTTCTCTTATGACTGATCAGTGTGATAAGAAACATGACAATCCGGTTGCCATGTCATAAAGATGATCAACAATATATTCAGACTGCAGAGGACTAGAGCATTGAAAACTGCCATTCAGATTTTTCTTCCCATGTCTCATGCTTTGAAATTTTTTTTCAAGAAGAAATTTACTCTCCTATTTGTTCAGAATTTTTTGAAGACCAGAAACACACTCTTGCTGAGGTACATTATGAAGAGAGATCATAATCAAGAGAAAAAGGTAGCTTGTTTCTTCTATATCAGCAGGAGGTAAATTTTCATGTTTTTCAGGATCCAATGGCAAATCTATTGCAGTCAGCAGTGAAGGTATTTATTGCAGTATTTAGTGATGAAGGGGATCATTTTCAATTATGTTTTTGGCTGTCCAATTGTAAATATTTATTGTTGTTCAGATAATCTGATTGGGAGAATCAATCAAGGAGGCATTTGCTTGATTGGTTACACTGCCATTTTGATATCGCCTGATTGTACATATGCTTTAAAAAAAAGCAGGTGGTTGTCATCAGGATTTGAATCCCTAAAGTCTTGGTGATGTACTGCCATCAATGTTCAATTTTTTAAGTTTTGTTTTAGTTAGCCTTAAGTCACTTTTGAGTTAGTTTATCGTGTCAAGTTTCTTTCAATATTTAGTTTGGTTTTTAACTATTGACTCCATTTTCCAATGGATAAGGCTACTAGGTCTATGGTATTCTTGGCACCTCCAAGGAGCTACCATCCCCATTAGAGCCAATGTTAGTGTCAGTCTTGTCATACTGCCATCAGTGATCAAAATCTTCTCTTTTGCATTTGCATAGTAGGATTCTCATACTATAACTTTTTATCACTCCATTAGGTCATGGATCCACTGATGGTTGGGGTCACTTCATCAATTTTCCCTCATGAAAAATACTTGTTGTTTCTCCTCTCTATGGTTTTCAGTCATGATTCATTTTCACTATGCAGTTCATTTTAATAGGTCATAGGGTTTGGTCTCATTAGGTTTTAGGGTTCCACCATAGTCAAATTGATGATGAAAGTATCAATAAATATCAGCAAGGACATGAGGATGCTAAATAAACTCAAAGCATAGTATCTAGAAAGGTCAAAAAAGTTGTTCTTTTAAGCTTAATGTAGTTTTCACCTCAAAACATGTTTTGACGTGAAAACAGGGTACTTTGTTTTTATTATCATTTCTTATGTAATTTTATGTTTCCATATGTAATAAGTTGAACTTCAAAAGCTGCTATTTCCATAAAGCCAATGTTAGTCTTTCGTAGCCCGCCACCAAGGGTCAAAGGGGCCTTTTCTCTGTCTAGTTTCCAAAAGTGTTCTACACATGATTTTCAGTGAAAATCATATTCTAAGCATTTTCATCTGAAGAAACTCAGAAAAATATTTCCAACGGTATATAACACTCCCGAAATCAGCTTCTGGATCGGAAAATATGCCCAAATGAATAAATGGATTAAAAAGCACAGCTCTGCCCTTTTTTCCATTATTCTGCTGGCTCTTTAACTTTAAAATTCTTACCTTTTTCTATATTTTCCCTTTACCGCAAAGTCTTTGTATTGCCGTCTGCTACAACCCCGATGTGACTGCTCATCGCCGATGCGATCACATCGAAACATCGCATCACCCTCCAACACTTAAATACCGCTCTCCTGATTTCCCCGATGTGATCATCGCAACATTGCCCATCGCATTATCGCATATCCCACCAGTGCTTAACTATGCCTTCCCTTTCTCTGCCGATGCGATAATCGCGCATTGCATATCGCATTTCCTGCAGTGCCGAACCCTGCCATCTCACTTCCGTCGATGCGATAATCCTCCATCGCTCATCACATTGCACCATCCTCCATCGCTCCATCCCCCATTGCTTCATTCTATCGCAACGTCGCATCCTCCATCGCATCACTTCATCATTCACCGCCGATGCGATAATCATTTCCATCACATCACTCCATCATTCCTCGTTCATCACTCCATCGCTCCATTGCTCATCGCATATCATGATTTCCTCTACCCGGAACATTCCCGCTCCTCTTCCATTTGCGATTGTGATTCCCGCGGGCCTACCACTTCTATCTGCTATAGTTTAAGGAAAAAAAGCTTTTCTCCATTTAATGAGGCACATTCGATTTTTTTGGTTTAAAAGGTTTTCTTTAGGTTAGATGGGATAGGCATTCTGTTAAGGCCGTGAACAAACCGTGAAAGCAGAGATCATTACGGCATCAACCACGAAATGACGGCAAAGGACAAATGTGGCGGAAAATTGGTTCCAGATTTGTTTTCTTTCCACTGGCTGAAATAAATGCAACAGATAATACTTCCAGATGGTCAAGTATACAGTTTCCTCTCTTTCAGAGGTATATCGTTGGGTTTTTATATCTTTAGGTTTTTGTTTGTGGGCAGGTGAAACAACTCCTCTTTTTACGGATTCACCCCCTGAGGCTAGCCTATTTAATGTAATTTTTTCAGTCATTTGTAGAGGTTGGAATCACTTGGGCTCTCTGAGCTTGATTGTACATTATTTGTAATCAATTTGGCAGGAAATTAATAAGATTTGTAGCTATTTTTTATGGGATCCCTGTGGTATGGAATTTTAGCACCGTTTCTTCTCTTGTAATAATTTTTTAGAAGTTTTATATATGCCATCATTCATTCCATTGATTTATGTTGAATGTTTTCAAGTTATATAGGTAGAATCCATTGTTACAGTGCTTTGCCTTGGGAAATCATTCAATATTTTATGTTTTCTACTATTTGAGAAGGATTCATCTCATATTCCCTCCTTAGATCCTCACCAGTCTTAAACACTTCACATCATTAAGCCAAAGGTGTTAAAGTTCATGCTTACCTTTCCCCATAGAATACCCTGCATTTTATATTTAATTTCCCAGAATTAAACTACCCAGCTCCATTTGATCCAACAAACACCAAAAAAATCTATCAAAACCTTTCGAGCTACTATACCTAGCCTAAAATATTTTTTCCACAGTCATCCTTGATTGAGATTCCTTACGGAGAGAGCCCTCTCCCTGCCTTGTAGGGCTAACTACAAGGTTAAGCATGGTTTGTGGTTACCATGGCTTGTCTTCCTTCAGCCTGAGGTCAATCTAGGTGATAACATAGTGAATAAATGTTTGGAAGGATATCTTTTTTGTTTTGTATCTGATAAACAAACACAATGGTTCAAGTGGTTACCTCTCGCCGAATGGTCATATAACACTTCCTTCCATACTGCAGCAAAATGAACCCATTTTTGACACTTTATGGATATCATCGACTGTCTATCACATCATCTTTAAAAGAAAATTCTAAGGTTCAAGCAATGGAAGATCACATCGAGCATCAACAATAATTTCTCCAACTCTTAAAGGATAACCTAAATTTGGCACAAAATTGAATGAAGCAATAGGCATATCAACATCGCAGTGAGAGAAGTTTTGATGTAGGATACTGGGTGTTTTTATGGATACAACCATACAAACAAATGTACCTCGAGCAAGCTAAGAAGGATAATAAATTATCGCCAAAGTACTATGGTCCTTACAAGGTGTTGTAAAATATTGGTACAATGGCATACAAATTGGAGTTTCTTGCTTCTTCATGAGTTCATCCAATTTTCCATGTTTCATGCTTAAAGAAGGTTATAGGTGACAAAATTCCAGTTCAAATAATATTTTCAGAACTTGATGAGGAAGGAAAAATCATATTGGAACTTGAAGTAGTCACGGAAACAAGAACTCGACAGCTAAGAAATCAATCAATTTCATAGTATCTCATCAAGTGGAAGAACTTTCCCACTAAATATTCTACATGGGAGGATGAGAATTTTATACAGAAGCATCCATAGCTACTCAAGCGTTGAGGACAACAATTTTTTGAAGGAGAGGGGCATGTTAGGTCCCTATATTACTAGTGTAGTCCCTTGTTATTGTTAGTGTAGCCCCCTTATTGTTATTGTTGTACCCCTGTAACCCCAATATTGTTTTTATTGTGCCATTACTTTATTATTTTTAGGTCGGCTAGGATTATATTGTGACCCCATGGACTCCTATATATAGAAGGAGGTTTTTCCATTTGTATCATCCAATAATTTTTCATTTATGTAATGTAAATGAGGTTGCCCCCTCGAAGTGGTTGATTTCTAAGGCGTTGATCACTCTTTTCTTCTATTTTTGGAGTTGTTTTCATAACACTATCACACACTCTTATTCATTCATTTCCATGAAATTGACACTAATCCTCCCTTTTGTTCCCTGGCACTCCCTAGCATGTGTTGGTGTCACACCCTAGCACCTAGCACATCTTGGAATGGCTAACATTCCTTGGAACTTTATAGCATGTGTTAACACTTCATGGGATTCCCTGCAAACCTTGGAACTCCCTAGTTGTCATGCCTTCATAGATAGCCTTACGTTTTTTTCTACTTGGGAACCCAACCAAGTCATTGAAAAAATAATGTTGTGTCTATACAAAAGTATCCCTTTGTCTAAAACTACTTTTTCTATCCCCTTATCACAATCGTAGGCTTGCCTCCTACAAGTCCTATTATGAAATTATCCTAACACACTTTGTCCATGGGACAGCTGGAATTCACTGACACTCCCTGGAAGACACTCTATTCGTTCATTTCCACGCACTTTGAAATAGTTCTCCCTTGTAATGCCCTGACACTCCCCAACACTCCTTGGCATGCATTGACATTTTTTGGTATGTGTTAGCACACCTTTTTTTTTCCACTTTTTTTACACACCCTCCCTTCAAGGGCATCCTCATAGGAAAAAATCATTGTTGAAATATTACGACAACAAAATGAGGCACACCATCTCTTTTTAAGGTTTCATGGGTGGGATATTGTAATATAACCATATTATCCCCTATAGCCCTTAATACCTTCTCAACGCATAATTGAAATGGTAGACTGATAACTATACCTAAAGATAGATCTCAATGTTCAAGGAAAAACCCAAATAGAAAGAATCACACCATAGCTTAAGCATTGGTATTGAGTTTTGGTAAAATAAATGACCTCCTATCAAGATTATGACTTTGTTTTTACCATTCTCAAATGGAATATTTGAAACCCACATTAAGAAGGGGAGATTTTCACCTTAGCCTTTGCAACCTGTGCCTAGCACCAATCTATCCAATGAACTAGCTTCGATATTGGATATCTGGAGTGTTGGATTTCTAGAGTACCCAATCAATGCTTTTGAGGCCAACTCCCTAGCTCCAACTAAAATTTATACATATTGAAGAAGAAACTTGAAAAATCCTTCTAATACAAGACACTTTCCTTCCTTTTGATTGATTTACAATAAACCTCAATGCCCCTCCTTTCTTATAATCCTTTTCCATTCTCCAACAAACAAACATTAACCTTATTTCATAAAAAAATTATATAGGTAAGCATTGCAATCATTTTCCTCAACTCATGGGGTACCTTTACACCTCAACCCATGCAAGTCGACCTAAGTCCATGGTACAACCCCTCACACTCTAAGATGATTTTAGTTTTCTCCTCAAAGTTAGGGAATACTACACCTTACAATGTCAAATGGATAAGCCATCTTAAACTTGTATGACTTTTCTCTTAATGGAACACATTCTAGCTAGTGATCATAAAAAATAATGCACCAACACCACTAACACACACCAAAAGTTCAAGAGACCCGTAGATATGGCATGCAACCAGGAAATTAGACTACACCACCATAAAATGCACCTTCAAATTTGGATGTCCCAAAACACTAATATCCTAACCCAATATGGCCTATTTCTTATATGTGTGTAATTTACTCCAATGGTCACATTCCAAGTTCAACACATCCTTTTGAAACACAAAAAAACCACTTGTACATGGTGCAACAACCTTTCCAACTTCTTTAGTGGGTCACACATATATTTCAAATTCCTTATTCATCTTTCAAAGTGGTAGTGCTAAGGTGAGGGTATCAACTTTTAACAAGGAACGTTCACTTAATACCATCAAAGAGTTTCCTTCATGCAACTTGTGAAATATCTTAAGTTTTCTTCATAACTTCTCACGGTGCTTAACTTGCTTGTTTGTGCCTCTAAGTGAGACTAAAACCTCCCAACGTCTCTAATTATTCTACCTCTTCAACCTTGTTAATGTCTTCTTAGACATGCACACATGCCTCAAACAAAACATAACACTAGCATCCAAAATGTGCATGCTCGTTTCATATTTTAATGCCTCATTGAAACCACATTATCACATTGCTTGAAATGAAATGTTCACTTGTTAAGGAAAAACACCTACTTTTCTTATGACAACCTAAACTATGCAAAGTGACTTGGATAGGACTTCGTTTTCTCAAGATGAAAACATAGGGTCTTACAACCCCATTCACACAACAATTTGAATATATTTAACCTAGAAAATGTTACATATGCTAGTCCTTTCAAATTTTACATATGACTTTCAAGAAACTAATAATTGTGTTTTAACTATAAAATCTACTTGCTATATACTCTTTTTTTAGTACACCCACCTAATATGCAATAACAATTAAATTTTTTCAATGTAACCAAGTTTAAAGCACATGTTTCCTCTATAAACTTAAATGTTTTCAACACAACCAAGTTAAAAACACTCTCACATTCAAATTCAAAAAATGTTAGGTCCCTATATTACTAGTATAGTCCCTTATTGTTGTTAGTGTAACCCCCTTATTGTTATTATTGTACCCTTGTAACCCCCATATTTTTATTATTGTGCCCTTAAATTATTATTGTTAGGTCGGCTAGGATTACATTGTGGTCCCATGGACTTCTATATATAGAAAGGAGGTTTTGTAATTTGAATCATCCAAGAATTGTTCATTCATGTAATGTATTGGAGGTTGCACCTCGAAGTGGCTTATTTCTAAGGCATTGATATATCTTTTCTTCTCTTTTTGGAGTTGGTTTCACAACATTTGGTATCAGAGCTTTGAGATTCTAGGGTTTCGCTACTCCAAACAGGGCAGTGTGGCATTTTCACTATAACATTGTTTCTACGAAGGTTCAGAATCTAAAAATTTTAGAGTACGAAGCCAAAATCGTGAGGAACATCTTCAAAAAATTTCAGAGCTTGGTTCAAAATATTTTCGGAGATATGATCTGTGCACGTTAGGTCATTTTGCAGGCTCCTGAATTTAACCTAAATAGGTCATCGTGGTATTTTCGTAATAAGGTTTTTTCTACAAAGGTTTAGAAGCTAAAATTTTTAGAGTGCGAAGCCACAATCCTAAGGAACATCGTCAAAAAAATTTAGATATTGGTTCGCAATATTTTCGGAGATATGATCTGTGGAAGTTAGGGCTTTTTGAGGCTTGTGAATTTCATCTCAAAGAGGTGATCGTGGGAAAATCTTCATATCTCTCTCTCTAAGCATTGGATTGGAATGATGTGAAAAGTGGCCACAATTGCATGGAATGTAGTTTTTGTTCTATCAATTTCAGAGCCAAAGAACGAAACAATGACACGTGGCAAGTTGTACAAGTTTGCTCTACTGAACCAGTCCAAAATTGGGTCATTGTGGGAGATTGGACATAGCTTTGCCTTGAAGAATCCAAATCAGATCAGACCTATGGCATTTTAAAGAGGATTCAGAGGGCTACTACAGGGCTGAATTTCAGATATTGAGGATTCACAATTATAGAGATAATTCAATTTCAATATCGAGCTCCTCAAAAGCAAGTAAAAGGTGTGCATTTTTTTTTCTCGAATTGCATAAGTCTTGTTTGAAGAATCAAGTTGAATTGATTCCAAGGGCAAATTGTAGAATAGATATCAGTATTGGATTATAAAATGGCCCCTAAAAAGAATTCAACACCCATTAAACCTTTAGAAAGCTCTACTATGACTCATGAAGACGAAGAATGGCAACATGACATATCAAAATTACAAGAGCAAGTGCAATAAATTTTTCTCTCGCAAAGAGCAACAAAAAATGACATGGAAGTTTTGAAGAAAGGCGTGGAATCTAAGATGGATGGTTTGAAAAATGGCATGGAATCTAAGATAGATGGCATGGAAGCTGGCATGGAATCTAAAATGGAAAACATGAAGAATGATCTAAAAGCGGACATGGAAGGTTTGACAAAGTTGATACAAGAAATGTTTCCTAATGGTGAAAAGATAGTAGAAGAAACTCATGATGAGAACAAAATAAATGTTAATCATGATTTCATAAACTCTAATGTTGGCGGGAAGAACCACCATATTCCAAAAATGGATATGAGGAAGTTTGATGGAAAGGATCATATAACATGGATACTACAGATGGAGCAATATTTTGATCTCCATAACGTGCAAAACACACAAAAGGTACGCATTGCAACTTTACATTTAGAACAAAATACATTTGTATAGTATCGATGGCTTTGCTCCCGTAAAAAAATTGTCACTTGGTCAATTTTTACGGAGGAAATGATAGCACATTATGAGGATACAAAGAGCAACTCCTTCTTTAGCCAATTGATAAATCTCAAACAAAAGGGTTTAGTGGGGCAGCACATTGAGGACTTCCAAAAATTGAATATAAGGGTAACTGATATTCCAGAGGAACACAGGATTGATCTCTTCATAGGCACTTTAAAGGATAACATCCAACATGAAATTCGTGTTTTGGAACCTGATTCATTGGAGAAGGCATTCAGGTTGGCAAGAAAAGTTGAATGTAAAATTATGGCGACAAGGAAGCCTACCACTCAATTCTATAAAGAAGGAAGTGTTGCTATGCCTAGATTTCCACAACCTACAAGGTTGACACCACAACAATTGGAAGAAAAAAAGAGTAAAAGGGCTTTGCTATAGTTGTGATAGCAAATACACTAAAGGTCATAAGTGTGCTGAGAAGAAATTATTTTACATAGATTGTGAAGAGGAAGAAGAAAATGAACAAGAAGAGGATATACACAAGGAACCAGCCCCAGAAGAGGAAGAAATGAATCTGACCATATCGTGTAATGCACTGGCAGGAATTACCACTCCTCAAACTCTCAAGATAAAAGGACAAATCAAGAAGAAAAAGGTAATAGTGTTGATTGATTCAGGTAGCACCCATAATTTTATTCATTGTAAGGTAGCCAAGGAATTCAATTGTTTCCTATACCCAGCACTAGAATGTCAAGTGATGGTTGCAAATGGAGGAACTATAAATTGCTCTGGAAAATGCCATGATATCAAGCTAACCATGGGGGAATATGTATTGAATAGTCCAATGCTTTCCATTCATATGGGAGGTGTTGATGTTGTACTGGGAGTACAATGGTTACAATCTTTGGGGATGGTAGCTTTTAATTTTCAAGAACTTTTCTTGATTTTTTTTTCAGAAGGAAAGGAAGTTGAATTACGGGGTATTGCAGGGAAGCCAGGAAAGATAATAAGCTCTAATGTCATAAAAAAGCCTCTAAATAAAGAACAATAAGGAATAATTGCATAATTATGCTCACTAGAAGTTCCAACATCAAAATCATCTATTTCTGTAGATCTCCAAAAAGTCTTGGACAATCATTCCAAGGTTTTTGAAACTCCAAAAGGACTCCCACCTATTTCTGATCATGATCATGCTATTCATCTGATTCCAGGAAGTGTTCCTCCAAACATCAAGTCTTATAGATATCTGTTACACCATTTTTTGGTCATCTAACCCATTATCATTAGATGGACCCAAGTACACCATGTAAGACCAATTTTACCCTAAGTAAAATTGCTTTCATTATGTAAAATAACTTAATAAAACACATTTATTAGGTTGTTTATGGTCTAAACAGGAAACCCCAAGGGGAAATATTAAACAAATCTACATTTGTTTGGTTTTCCTAATGGAATAATTAATTAAATAGTAATTTAATTATTATTCCTGGTCATATTTAACCCAAAACAAGGAAATTAATTATATAAATCCTTATTTATCTTATTATTTTCTAGGAATAATTATTTAAACCTTATTTAAATAATATTCCTTGTTAAATTTGACCAAATCATTTATAAATAATTGAATAAATCATTATTTATTTAATTATCATTCAACCACTTCCTTAAAATGATAAATAAATCATTTATTTATTTATTATTTACAAATAAAGGGATTTGAACCAAGTCAAATTCCTTTCCCCTCCAACAAATATAATAAAATATTCCATAAAAGGTGGATCTAGATTTGGTTAATATTATTTTAATCATGCACCAAGATCTAGAATGACCTAATATTTTGTTATAAATAGAAGGGTTTTTCCTACCATTCACCACCTTTTTTTTCCTCTTAGATCACTCTGGATCTATACTCCTGGTTTGAATTTGAGCCATTATCATTGTCATATTTTCTATTATTTGTTTTGTGAGCTCCCTTTGAGTTCTATGTTTGTTTGGGTTTTCTACACCAACAAAAGAGAGAAATTCTAGATCTGAAGTGTTGAGGACTTCCAAGAACCCATCCCATTGAGGAGAATTGGAAACACCTTTCTTGTTTTTCTTCCAGGTGCCATTAATATAAAATTCTTCAAAATATATTGTTCTTGTCTTGTCTATTGGATGCATGGAGAAAAACCTTATTTGTATTGCTTAATGTCTTTCTATGCATAGATATGGATTTTTGCAGCATTTGCATTGATCAACTAACTGCAGATCTGAAGATATTAGCAGCCATCTTTTGTTGTTAGGGTTGTTTTTTATGCACAGCTAAAAGGGTCTTTTTTTGTACACTTACACTAAAGATTTATCCTAACAACTAGTGACTCCACATGGGTTTTCCATTACGACCGCTGTCGTTTTTCATATTCTTGCATATCCAGCTGCTTCAAACCCTAAGGTTTCTCTTCAGCTTTTTTTTTTTCCTATTTTTATGTTTTTTTTCAACCATAAAACCCTAAAACATTAAAATTTCTAACTTTCGTGTGTTTCTGGCGCTATTGCGCAAGTAACAGACATCAGCCGCAACTGAGACGCCAAATTTTTCTGAAATCTGCCGCCGAGAGACCCAGAAGTGCAGGTCACACTTTTCGGCCCTAAATCTGCGACCTGGACTACAGGACGCACCTTTCAGCCTCAAAAATGCGACTTGGACAGATAGTCACCATTGACCAGTTGACGTATCATGAGCCAAAATCTCAGACCTCCCCTAAGACGACCATCTCTTATGTGGCCAGTAAGCAAACCGTCGATTCTTTGACCAGTGTCTCTCCCGGAATCTACAAAGACTCCTCTTTTCTTAGAAAATTCCCTAGCCTTCCTCCTCCCCCTCTCTCTGATCCTAGCTTATCGAATGTTTGCATGATGCAATCATCTCAGGTTGCCCTTAAGCGGCCCGCTTTGGCTAGTCAGCAACCTCAACCTCGCCCGTCGCAACCTGCTCCTAGCCCTTCGTCTCAGCCAGCTGGACCTCCTCCTTCTAGCCCTTCTCCTACATCTAGTACCCATGAGCCCCTTTATCCTCCTGGGTCGGTTCCACCAGGCCTCAACCATCTTGGCACCATCCCTCCTGGTCATTACCCCGCTGGTCAGATATCTTTCCTTGCTCCCCCTCCCAGAGTCTATTCGCTTCCAATCATGGCCACGCTTTCTCTCCCCAAACTGACCCTGGGTATACCCGTCTGGTACCTTGACCCTCCATCCACTACCCCACCTGGTCACCCCAAACCCTACCTTGCTTTGACACCAGTTCAACTGGTTCCCCTAGCTTCTTCCGTTGCTACAGTGCCACCAGAACCTCAACATGACCCTTCTCCTGTTGTGACAGCTCTGGGAAAGAAAGGCAAAGCTCGCAAGGGGGCATCCAAAGACAAGGCCACCCCGACTGACCTTGCCCCTCCTCCACCCGCAAAGCCTTGTGCCTTGTGTGATGTCGTCGGTCATGCCACCCATACTTGTCCTGAATTTCCCCGTATTAAACCCATGGTTAAAGTCGCGTTCCCTGATTCTATGGTCCTTGAACCCTCTATTCCTTCCTCGTCTGCAGCCAATAACCCAAAGACTATTCGCACCAACAAACCTTGTGCTTTGTGCGATTTCCATGGCCACTATACTCACCTCTGTCCCCGCCTTGAAGAGTACCACTCATCTTTGGAAGCAGTTCGCCAATTCGAGGCCAAGCGCAACGAGTCCACCACTCCCTTGTATGCACATTTTGCTTGAGAAAAACCAGAGGACACGACTGCTCCCATCGAAATTCCCCCTCCTGATGTTGAGATGACAGAGCCTTCATCCACCATTTTCTACCTATCATCATCCATGAGACCCTCGGTGGAAGTCCCCTTGGAGACTTCCCCTGATGTTTCGCTTGACCTCCCTTAAGCGATCACCCTGGGTGCAACATCGGTAGATCCTTTATCTACTTACTCTTCTGTCACCCCTTGTGACGATGCACATGTGAACCTCTCTTCTCATGATGATGATTCAGGTAGATTCGCCGCGTTAGGTGGTCTTTCTTCCACCAGTCACCCCATATTCTATCATGATGAAAACATTATGGAATAAATCACCACCCCTGACTTTATTTATTCCCCCTTACATCGAACCCATGCGTTCGAACCACATACACCTTGTGGCCATTACATTGAAACCCAATGTTTGGGTAAGGGGGCACCCATATTTGAGAGACCAGGAGAAGAAATTCTCCACAACTCTCCTAGTGTATCTGGTTGTGTCAAATTTAGTACCATTATTCTTCCACATTTATAAGAACCTATAGAATCCCATATCACTTTAGATCACTCTAGGGATGATACCCCTTATCGTTCCTTCATCTTACATCAGCAACCCAGTCTCTTAGACATTGTTGTTGACCAACCTATGGGTTTTCTAGGAGAAAATCAGTTCATTATCTCCAAATCCTCTCTTTGGGATAGTGACACCAGGTATGCCAACCCAGAAACTTAAAGTCTATTTGATTCATATATGTAGTACTAAGAGATATTGGTAATCCTCCATTTCCTTTCTCAAACTGCATAACCATAACGAAAACAAATGGTGCACCACATCATTAAAATGTGTTTAGATTCCCATTTTTCTAAATACATTTTGGCATGACCACAACATGCTTGGGGGCACCTATGCCCCTCAACCATAAAAATCCCAGATCTCAGCCAAAAACAGTACTGAAACCCCCTTTCTCTAACAGGTCGCAGTTTTCTGCCTAGTACCTGCTACCCAGGTCACAGAACAAACCCCAAAAAGTGCAACTTGGCCTGTTCATGAGCTCTGGATACCTAAACTAAACTTTCAGTCCATTGAAATGATAGAGTAGGATTAGGCCTCCTACCTGCAACTGACGGATCTCAATTCCAAGGGTCGGTTTGTCTGCTACGATCGCCACATGATTTAGGGTCTTCTCTCCTCACTACATTCACCATAGCTACACCTGCAAATGAGTGAATTTGGAGGGAAGATGCCTTATTAAAAGAAAACCCCTGATTTTTCTTTCGCCTACTGCGGCCAAACCGTAGCTCAATTTTATGAACCGTCTATACCGTTGGAAAGCTCTCACCGAGCCCTCAAATGGGTATCTATTATTTTTTAGTGACTTGATACTTCACCATGACACATTTTATCCAGGAAGCCTCAATTCACCCCTCCTCAAAATCGAATTTCTTTGCTTGCAACACTCATACTAGGGGAACCACTTGGCCTCCATACTTGTCCATGCTCGTGTTGATGTTCGTCGTGAGTTACCATCTTGTACTAATGTTTTTATGGTCCCCCATTAGACCTTTACTGTGTAGCAGCACCATCGAGTTGCCCTTGTATAGAGCATCCGAGTTGAGTCATCATCGCATTCATGGAGTCTATCCCGAGTCCCTTTGTATCCCGCTATAGTCCTCCATCCTTCATTGCTTGGTCCCTCTCTCGTGCCTTCAGTACCACTGTCCCCTATCCCGCATGATATTGTGTCAGTCGCTGCCAGGTTATCCATGCCCTTCATGCTCTAGCAAGGGAAGTCATCTGTCCACTACTCAGTACCCCCCATTCCATCATCATCATTGGTGTCAGTCTATCAGTTGCTCTTTTATTTTCCTTCGTACCTTAGCTGAGGACCTCTTATCACCTCACCTAAGGTGGATCTCCTTCTGTCAGCATCAGCTTATTCATTCCAGAGGACAGGTCTAGAAGGCCGTGTATCTTGGTTCCAGCTTCCACTCTTGTTTGCCACCTCAGATCAGGCAAAGAGACTCCTTACAGTCCTTTGACTTGATTGTTTCTCAATTCCAGCTCCTTCCAGCATGAGAGATCCATATGCCTGATGATTCAATGATGCAGTAGATGAGACTGATGACTCTTGGGTGTGTGTGAGATGTTTCAGCCCTCACGAGGGGTGACCCTGCAGGTAGCCCCCCACATGCCCAGATGACCTCTTCATTGCAGCCTTCGATGTAGCTCCATATATTTGATGGTTTCGGCCTTAGCCGCTTGCAGCGCTTCTTTGATTTGCATGTATCAGTCAAATTTTGCAAGCCCTTCCCTGTTTACAGGGGCATTGGGGTTGTATTTGTATCTCATGTACTCAGATATTATTGTATAAGTCTTGGTTGTTATCCTAGGCATAGCATGTATGTGGGATTCATCATTATATCTTTTATCTGGCTCATTTTTATGCCAGCATGTACTTTATAGTTTGGTCCCTTGTTTACTTGACGCACTATTATTTTATACTTTGTCTTGGCGGGCATAGGTATGCCTCCCCCGCCGCCTTTAGAAAAGGTATCCACTCATAAAAAGAGACTTGTCGCACTTGTAAGTCTCATCTCCTCAGGGTCTAGTTCTTCAACATGTTAGTCTACCTTACATTCCTCTCTCTAACTTCCCTTTTGATGTCTGGTGATTGAGTTCTTACAACGTACTTCGGTCATATGATTTGCTCCTAACACTCGCACACTGGCGGGCAATATGTTACACCATTTTTTGGTCATCTAACCCATTATCATTAGATGGACCCAAGTACACCATGTAAGACCAATTTTACCCTAAGTAAAATTGCTTTCACTATGTAAAATAACTTAATAAAACACATTTATTAGGTTGTTTATGGTCTAAATAGGAAACCCCAAGGGGAAATATTAAACAAATCTACATTTGTTTGGTTTTCCTCATGGAATAATTAATTAAACAATAATTTAATTATTATTCCTGGTCATATTTAACCCAAAACAAGGAAATTAATTAGATAAATCCTTATTTATCTTATTATTTTCTAGGAATAATTATTTAAACCTTATTTAAATAATATTCCTTTTTAAATTTGACTAAATCATTTATAAATAATTGAATAAATCATTATTTATTTAATTATCATTCAACCACTTCCTTAAAATGATAAATAAATCATTTATTTATTTATTATTTACAAATAAAGGGATTTGACCCAAGTCAAATTCCTTTCCCTTCCAACAAATATAATAAAATATTCCATAAAAGGTGGATCTAGATTTGGTTAATATTATTTTAATCATGCACCAAGATCTACAATGACCTAATATTTTGTTATAAATAGAAGGGGTTTTCCTACCATTCACCACCTTTTGTTGCCTCTTAGATCACTCTGGATCTATACTCTTGGTCTGACTTTGAGCCATTATCATTGTCATATTTTCTGTTATTTGCTTTGTGAGCTCCTTTTGAGTTCTATGTTTGTTTGGGTTTTCTACACCAACAAAAGAGAGAAATTCTAGATCTGAAGTGCTGAGGACTTCCAAGAACCCATCCCATTAAGGAGAATTGGAAACACCTTTCTTGTTTTCCTCCCAGGTGCCATTAATATAAAATTCTTCAAAAAATATTGTTCTTGTTTTGTCTATTAGATGCATGGAGAAAAACCTTATTTTTACTGCTTAATGTCTTTTTATGCATAGATTTGGATTTTTGCATCATTTGTCTTGATCAACTAACTGCAGATCTGAAGATATTAGCAGCCATATTCTTTTGTTAGGGTTGTTTGCTATGCACAACTAAAAGGGTATTTTTTCGTACACTTACACTAAAGATTCATCCTAACAATATCCTTATGTCCAAAAGAGCGAAATTGAACGTATGATGGAACGTATGATTGAGAAATGTTGACATTATGAATTAACTGATCAAGATTCCTTTCTCCTACTCTTATTATTGTTGGTACTGAGAAGGATGGATCATATGACATGTCAGTTATAGGAGAAACAACCAAACTACATTAAAGATAAATTTCCCATTCTGTGATTGATGAATTATTGGATGAATTACATGGAGCAATTTATTTACCAAATTGGATCTTCATTCGGGGTATCACCAAATTGATGAAAAAGTAGAAGAATGTTAGCTATCATTTCAAATACATGAGGGTCATTGTGAATTTTGTTGTGCCTTTTGGCCATGCCTGGCCACCTGCATTTGGAGTTGGTAATTCCATTTTCAAACCCTTCCTTAGAAAATTTGTGCTAGTATTTTTTTGATGATATACTAATCTACAATAGGTCTTGGAAGGATCATGTTCAACATGTTGACAGGGTGCTCAAACTATTGTAGGAGAAACAATTATATGCAAAAACATCCAAATGATTCTTTGGAGTACAAGAGGTGGAATATCTGGGTCATATTGTATCTCACGAGGGTGTTAAGGTAGACCCTAACAAAATTAAAGCCATTAAGGAATGGAAAGTCCCCACAACCATAAAGCAGTTGCGAGGATTTCTCAGGTTAACAGGGTATTATCAAAATTTTGTTAAGAATTATGGGAGAATAGCAGCACCTCTAACAACATTATTGAAGAAAGATGCATTTTCATGGACTCCTGAAGCAACTAAGGCCTTTGAACATCTTAAAGAGGCAATGTGCCTAGCACCGGTCTTAGCTATGCCATACTTCACAAAAACCTTTATTGTGGAATGTGATGCCTCATGAAATGGAATTGGTGCTGTTTTAATGCAGGAAGGAAGACCCATTGCTTTTGAAAGTCGTCCAATCAAAGGAAAGTATTTACAGAAACCTATTTATGAGAAGGAAATGTTAGCAATACTGCATGCACTAAAGAAATGGCGAACTTACCTAATGGGAAGACACTTCAAGGTAAAAACTGATCATGATAGTCTTAAACACTTTTTTGGAACAAAGACTATCTTCAGAAGAGCAGCAAAAATGGGTCACAAAGATGTTGGGTTATGACTTTGAAATAATCTACAAAAAAGGAAAGCTTAATGTTGTTGCAGATGCACTCTCAAGAAAGAATGAAGAGGTGGAAGCATTGCTTTGTGCCATTCTATTATCCAACCAGATTGGATAACCGAAGCAAGAGATGAATGGAAGAAGGACAAAGATGTATGGACACTCATTCAAAAGTTGCAGCAAGATCCTAGTACATCCGATACATTTAGTTGGAAAAATGATTCCTTATGGTACAAAGATTGCTTATATCTTTGTAAGAATTCCCAACTAAAACAAAATATTCTTTTGGAATTGCACACTTCTCCTTTAGGAGGACACTCAGGATTTTTAAAACTTACCACAGGGTGAAGAAAGAATTTTTTTGGGATGGCCTTAAATCTGATATTCAAAATTTTGTGGCGGAATGTTTGGTTTGCCAGCAGAATAAAGTTGAGACAATTAAGACCCTGAGACTTCTACAACCTTTATCCATTCCAAGTCAACGTTAGGAGGAGATTTCAATGGATTTTATCACAGGTTTACCTAAGTCCGAAGGAAAGAGTGTCATCATGGTGGTAGTTGATAGACTTACCAAGTATGCACACTTTTGTGCATTATCTCATCCATTTAAAGCAAGTACAGTTGCTACTACATTTATGGATAGAATTCAAAAGCTACATGGAAGCCCAAGGGTTATTGTGAGTGACAGAGATCCCATTTTTACTGGAAATTTTTGGACGAAGTTATTTTCTTGTTTGGCTACTCAATTAGCTCATAGCTCATCTTATCATCCTCAATCTGATGGTCAAACTGAGATAGTAAATAAATGTTTGGAAGGATATCTTCATTGTTTTGTATATGATAAACAAACACAATGGGTCAAGTGGTTACCTCTCGCTGAATGGTGGTATAACACTTCCTTCCATACTGCAGCAAAAATGACCCCATTTATGGCACTTTATGGATATCATCCACCATCCATCACATCATCTTTAAGGGAAAATTCGAAGGTTCAAGCAGTGGAAGATCACATCGAGCATCAGCAAGAAGTTCTCCAAGTCTTAAAGGATAACCTAAATTTGGCACAAAATCGAATGAAACAACAGGCAGATCAACATCGCAGCGAGAGAAGTTTTGATGTAGGAGATTGGGTATTTTTACGGCTACAACCATACAAACAAATGTCCCTCAAGCAAGCTAAGAAGGATAATAAATTATCACCAAAGTACTATTGTCCTTACAAGGTGTTGCAAAAGATTGGTACTATGGCATACAAATTGGAGCTTCCTGCTTCTTCGCGAGTACATCCAGTTTTCCATGTTTCATGCTTAAAGAAGGTTATAGGTGAAAATCTTCCAGTTCAAACAATATTGCGAGAACTTGATGAGGAAGGAAAAATCATATTGGAACCTGAAGCGGTCATGGAAACAAGAACTCGACAACTACGGAATCGATCAATTTCAGAGTATCTCATCAAGTGGAAGAACTTACCCACTGAAGATTCTACATGGGAGGATGAGAATTTTATACAGAAGCACCCAGAGCTACTCAAGCATTGAGGACAACACTTTTTTGAAGGAGGGGCATGTTAGGTCCCTATATTACTAGTATAGTCCCTTATTGTTGTTAGTGTAACCCCCTTATTGTTATTATTGTACCCTTGTAACCCCCATATTGTTATTATTATGCCCTTAAATTATTATTGTTAGGTCAGCTAGGATTACATTGTGGCCCCACTAGGATTACATCGTGTCCCCATGGACTCCTGTATATAGAAAGGAGGTTTTGTAATTTGAATCATCCAAGAATTGTTCATTCATGTAATATATTGGAGGTTTCCCCCTCGAAGTGGCTTATTTCTAAGGCGTTTACATCTCTTTTCTTCTCTTTTTGGAGCTAGTTTCACAACAAAAAATACATGTTTACCTCCATAAACTTTAACAACAAAAGCATTACATAAAATTGATAATCTTAAAATTAAATCATTATTATTATAATAAATAATCCCACCCTTTCCACCACAACCAAAAACATGCAATAGCTGGTTAATTCCAGCAAAGATATTACTATTGTAAGTGAAAATAAAAAATATTGTATTTATTGTTTTTCAACAAGGGAAGTTTAATCATTTTTGAAAAATTTGTATTAATTTTTCATTACGAAATCCCTCCCAATCACATGTTTTTTTTAAGCTCTAGAACAAGTAGTATCTACTATCTTTTCCTAATGTGGGCGTGAAAATGATTTTGAAGCGAGTTGCGACTTAGGTTTTTACCAGCAGCAGACTCGATATCGAACCCCACCACCAGATTTTCGACAATGCCCAGGTATGTTCCATGTTCAAAATCCATTGTTTTTTTTGCATCCAACACTTGTATGTTTAGAATTTAATCATTGTGCTGCATATTGTTATTGCTCATAGGGATGGCATTCGCGTTGGCATTTGATGAGTCTGAGAGACCATTTATCATAATAAAGGAGCACTAGCAGAATACTTGAATGTGAGGCTTATATGCTCAAAAAGCCAACATTGCGACTGCCAGGGCTAGTTTTTGTGAGAATCTGCGCACCTCGCTCGACCTCAAGGGAAGAGAAAAGATGCTCCAGAGTCCCGACAACGATGCCACCATCAGTAAGTTCTTGTTCCATTTATTCATTCTCTATTTTTAGATTGTTGAAAACCCTTAAATTTTGAAAATAAGTAGAATTTACTTCAGAAAAAAGGTATGATTCACAAGTAGATATTACTTAGAAAAAATTGTAGATATTTTGCAATGAGTGAAATAAACAAATACTTTGTGATTTTTTCACTCTTTCTCACAAATAATGAAGCCCAATGAGCTAGATGCTCGACATAGGCTGATGTCTACCTATGAAAGCTATCGAAATTTGGTGAATGCATTTAGGTGTCACTAACATTGAGACATAGATACTCTGCAGGGATCTATTTGGCGTAGAGGTACTTGTGGTGGGCCTTTCACTAGCCAAGAGCCACCTACTTACCTCCTCGTATACTCATTGCTCAACCAATTTCCAAAGCTCCATAAGAGATATTGGAAAGCAAAGTGTTTTCCTGAGAATTTGAAAATCTCCTTCGGTTGGAACTATGCCCATCCAAGGTTTTCTATCCAGTTAAACAAATGATGTTGCTATGTTTGTAGTGCAAAACAATAGTTTTGGCCCATTGGTAACTAGACTTTGAAGCCTTTTAGAATATGTCTAAGTATTTTAGCATGTTGTTAAAAGTATTATTTTCTTTTATTTGGGATTTAAACTTTGAGATAATTATAATCACCAATTTTGATCTTAAACCTAATAAAATATCATATCAATCATACAATATTTTGATTAGAAATTAATTTTTCTGGTTTGTTATACCATCTCAATGTTTTGAAATTTGATATTTAGAATAGAGAAGGATTAATGTTTATGTTGTGTGTTTAAGAGTTAATCCACCAAAATTTTTGAATTTGTAATGACAATGAGATAGACAATCAATAATCATTTGTGTGTATGACTTCAACATTGATGTAAAACAATCACACCAATGACCTGTTGCCAAATAACCAAAATTCCAACCATCTCAGTTTTTAGTCACAAATATACTTTTATAATTATTATTGTAGAAAAGGAAGTCATTAAAGAGATAGAGAAAAGGAAGTTGGCACAACTAGTAAATATTCCCTCTATATTTGAATGAGACTTAGTGTTCACAACTCTTCTCAGAACATGGGACATATGACATGCTTTTATAACCTCATTATACATGGCAAGCCTTGGTTACTCCCTAAACCCGCACTTGGGTGCTCGAGTCATGTCTGGTGGTAACTCTGTAGTAGACAAGGTACACACTTGGAAACTGCTTATTAAGGCTGAAAAATGCTATTAATAACTTACATATTAATACTATCATTCCCTTGAATCACTGTATCGTCAAATTTTCTTTACGAATAATCAAAGTTATTAGAAATCATCATTTATGTCTTTGAACCTACAATAAGAATACAAGGACTTGGAATGTGAAGACAAATCTTGTTGCAATCCTTGTACAACAAATAGTCAAAGAGAAATTTGTTCAAAGCACAATTAAAAATATGAAATTTTCTTCTCACCAAATGTTTCTAATGACTTGGAAAATTCCCAGGAAAGCATGCGTCGAAGCCCACTACCCTAAATATTCCTCTTTTTCTGGGATGTTGTTAAAGTGAAACTATCTACTATGTAACAAGCTAATAAGGAAGCATATATTCAGATAAGAAAAGGACAGAGGCTATGCCCAATACTCAGTTGAGAGAAACTATGTTGGATACTCCATCAACCATAGCATCATATGTTGCTTCTATTCCAGCACAGTCAATGCACAATCCCATGCATCAAAGGGAAATAAACATGCAGGCTCTTTAGGAATACACATTTCCTTTTGCACAATGAACAAGCAAGTGAGATTTATTACAGAAAAAATTAGCCATTGTGTTAATACTACTTTGCATTTCACAATTCTAGTGCTAACACCAAAAGAAATAAAATGACATTGAAAGGAAAGGACATTAAGCCTTAGCCCTTACAATAAACCTATTACCCCTCAAAATGAATTTTAATTTTTAGCATATTCTTTCCAGTAGTTAATATAATCTTAGATCAAGGAAGCAAAAGGGAGATTGGTATAACAGTTAGGAGGAAAAAATCAACAATCAGAAGCAAGCATTCTCCAAAATGTTTCTAAATATAATAATATATATACATGCAAATTTTAATCCATTATGAAAGGATATTGTTCCGAGATCCTAGGTTGGACTAAGACAATGTGCATGAGCATATCTATCTTTCCAGTGATGTTGTCACAAAGTAAGAAAATACTATTTGTGTTTGTGGGCCCGAGATAAGGGTTTTGGATATAAAAGCAATCAAGTAGCAGAAATCAACATATTTTTTGGATACCCATTACAACATGTGTGCATAGATCAAAGTGATGGTTAAAGCTTGAGAGTATACATTTTCTAATTGGTGTTTGTATATCCTTCCATTGCATCATATTCATAATTATTTAATGCCTTAGTTACACCTTTGTAGGTTGGTACTACAATTGACTTCATGCCAAAATATAGCAATAAAGGTGTGAATCATACCCTACTGTTGGAAACAAGTATGAAAATGTAATATCTATGTGATGGATCCAGACTCTTGAAAGGTGGCCACAACATATGCACATAAGTGGCATCTAATGATATGTGGCTAATATTCTCATCCTTATCCTATTATAGAGAAATGAGAAAGAATCAATAGGCATTAGCTCTAGAAGCACTCTGGTATGACTGAGTTTGTAATGACACTGTCAAATATTTTCCATGGAATCTGCATAGGAGGCACAATGGGTAAACCCTCATTCCTATAGGCACATGTGGTAGAAAGTTAGCCCTTATTAGATCCATATCTCTTGTTTCTGTAGTGCTAGCTATTGCATACTTATTTCCACTAGGGATGACCCTAGTCGTTGTGACTTTTTGGCAGCATAGAAGGCATGAATAGTAACTGTATTACTTTGGGACACTCAAATATTTATAAGCAAGATTTTGTAGCAAAAAAAAAATGCATTTTCTATGAATATTAGACCTGTAGAACGATTGGGAGACATATAACAACAAAAATTTACTAAGACAACATTAAAATTCAACATGCAGGAGACTATAGGGATATGATGATGTGGCTACAATTTTCAGATCACTTTGTGGGAAGATCCTATAGATTGTCTTAATCATCAAAACAATAGCTGAAAGGTATGCTTTTAGATCTATAAAAGTAAGTTATTTTGCCATCTTGGAGAATGCCTTGCCTGGAATAAGGTTTGTTTAAAATAAAAAAATCAAGAAAACATTCCACATTGAGAGATCTAAGGATCCCTTAACTCATCCATCACACAAATCCCTATGATGAACTCTCTTACTAAGCAAGTTATTTTAGGGAAATGATAGGATTTAAGGTTGAAAAAGAGTGCCTAGCACTAAAGGAATCCATTGAGTTTTCTAAGGTCGATTTTCAGAAATAAGGAATCATTTTAAAGATGTTTTACTTTGAACAACTGGCATAACAATTGAAATGGTCAACAAGTGATTTTTCTTTTTCATGGTGATTCATGAATTCATGTGTCTGCACACATGTACCTGTTACATCCATGGTTGGAAAATATCGTTAGACCCTCCCGAGGGGATCTACCGTCAGCCATACACACAAGGCATAACCTTGAGGGCGTCAAGGAGATTCAATCATGTGACCTCCCATTTGGAAAATTACTTAGAAACGAGGACTCAACCAATTGAGCTAACCCTTGGGGATGGTAAGCAAGTGCATTATTAAGGTAGGTTCTATAAAATCTTTGTGTGGTTTAAAGAGTTTTGAAGATAAGCCCATAATTTCGTTGAGAATTTGCAAGGCTAGAGATTAATTCAAATTCTCTTCTTGATAATTACTTGTGAGCTTACTTATGAATTTTATTCTTTAGCTTATTTAATCTTTCATGAATTAATTTATCAAAATACACAAGACACACAAAGCAGGGTCCTAGAGCTAGGGAAAAACCTCTCCCTCTTGGAGAGGAAAACCCACGAGAAATTCTTCATATATATCTTCAAATGACAAGTACCATGACCAAGACTTAGACCCTTGACCTATGAATGCCTCCAAGACCTTATCTTTACTTCTTTGACTGCTTCCAACACTTATCCTTCTCTTCTACTCCAATATGCATTGAATATTCTCTATTGAAGATTGAGTCACCTTAAGTCACCTTGAAGAGTGAGACAATTTTGCGGATTAAAAGAAAGGTGTTTCAGTGTGGATTTTTTGGGAAATTTCTTCAATAAAAGGTTGGAGATATTCAGTACATATCACTTGATATATATAACGTTAATTTTGTGTATATTAAACTGAGCCAAAAGTACATTGTGGAGCATACATGAGAAATATTTGATATATTTGAGATGGAATACAGTGTGAGATATTATGGTAAATATAGAGACAGACTTATGGATAGTTCTGAGGTGGATTGCGGATAAAAGAGGATAAGAAAGTGTGAAGTTTCAGTGCGTACCTCAAGCAGGGGCTAGCTCGAAGATCAAGGAAAAATTAAGTGTGTTTGCGGATTTTTTTAAGAAGCTTCAATGCAGATGTATGAGAAGGTTGTTCAGCGTAGATTTTAACAATGATGCTATGCAAATCATTATATACATCAAGTACATATATCTAAGATACATCAACTTCGAATTCTAGAGCTATCTTAGTCAAGGAAGAGTTTGTTTTAGTTTGAACAGAGATCATAAGAAGAAAGGAAACCTTAAATGGTGAGGAAGTTAAATTTGAGATTTACCTTCCTAGCTACAGAACAGTGCAGATTAGGGATGAAGAAAATAATCTAGTTTGAAGAAGCTATGACAAGGTCTTGGAATCATATCTAGATTAGGGCTCTAAGTCTTGGTCATGGTACTTGTCATTTGAAGACCTATAAGAATAATTATTTGTAGATTTTCCTCTCCAAGAGGGAGAGTTTCTTTTCCATGGCTGTAGGAGCCTAATTGTGTGTCTCATGCATTTTGATAATTGACTTGATGAAATACTAACTAAGCTAAAGAAAAGAAAGACATAAGTAACTCAAGCAAGCTCACAAGTAATTATCAAGAAGAGAATTTGTAATCATATCTGTCCCTCCAAATTCTCAATGGTATCAGAGCTAAGGTGATGAACTCAAGAGCTGCTTAACAAAGGAGACACTCCAGGAAGCAAAGATCAAAATTTTGTGTTGGGAAATCAAATCAGTTTGAAAAGGGAAGATTCTCTAGCTACTTCAAGAAATATCTCCTATCTCTTTTAAAGGACCAACTCAACCAAGAAAGTAGACTTTGCCTTCAAAGAATCACATTCAAGACTTTGTTAAAAGGAGGACCTCAACTTCTGAAGATATCCTTCATCAAGGAAGCTATTGAAGGAGAAAGTCACTCTCTCAAGTAAGTATCTATGACTTCATCTAAATTTGTCGAAATGACTTATTATTTAGAAAGAAAAAAATTGGTTGGGCTATCAAACTTCAATGCATGGAAGAAAAGGACAGATTTGAAGCTAATTGAAAATCAAGTTATGGGCTTCATAGAAGGATCTACAATTTAACCTCCAAAAGAAGACATTCTAGCATATATCAAATACATGCAGGGAGACATAAGAGCACGAAGGATTCTTATTGAATCCATAAAAGACTCTCTCATTCCCTATGCATTAAAGCTATAAACCTCAAAATAAATATATGATAAATTGGTGGAACTCTTCTCGAAAGGTTCTACAAAGGAAATAATATCCCTAAGACAAAAACTATACAAATTGAGAATGTCAAAGGAAGGAATAATTCCATATCTGATGGAGATTTTCAAAATATGAGAAAAACTACTAAATTTGGGAGAAGTAATGTCTGATAGAGAAATAATCTCTATGGTACAAAATGCCTTACCAAAAGAATGGAGAGATTCCTCTTCCAGCATAGATGGGAGAGAAGAAGCCATGCCATTCCAAAGTCTAGGTAATATATAAGAATCAAGATTGAAAGAAGGATCAAGAGAAGAGAATCAAGCCTTTGCCACCATGCCTGGGAAGAAAGGAAGATTCAGTAAATTTTGTCCTCAAAATAAGAAGAGAAATGTGGATAAAGAACGATGCTTTGGATGTAATGATCTTGGGCATTATAAATGAGATTGTCCTAGATTTAGAAAGGACAAGAGGAAAAAGGAAGAAGCCCATACAAGAGAAGAAATTGATAAAAATAAATATAAGAAAGAATAAGTGAGGGATATCAACTATGATTAGGATATTTTTCTCCTTTAAGTGATTTATGTTAGTTGTAAAATAGTATGATAGGAAGCAATGTATATTATATCATCATGATAGAAGCATGATAGGAGCTCCTGGTGTAGCAGCTCCGGGGAAAACCTCTCTGATAAACATTCTGATGGAAGGCAGTCATTAAGATCAAGGGTCATCATGGAAATAGGTTTTTGAGATTTGAAGACATATTGATGGAGTAGGCTAACAGAATGAAGCTCTTAATTCTTAATAAATTTCTACAATATGACTCAAGGGAAAAAGGTACAAGGTATGTATATATTTATATGCTGAAATTGGATGTTGTGAAGTCATGTCATATGGTTGTAGGTAATGGACTTATGTATTTAGAAGTATAAAATATGGAGGAGTATATCTCGGTGTACAGACAGATGAAATCAACATAATATGTCCTCATGGAATATGAGGTGGTTGTATATGAATGAGAAACTAGAAAAGTTGTAAATTCCTGGGAATGAAGAATGTGTAGAGAGGAAGAGATCACTAAATGCAACCATGTCAAGAGGTAGTTATCATCTGGAAGCCAAGAAGATGTGACTAAGGGATCTCCTAGGAAGATATGTAGACTATGAAAGAAGTATGCTAAAGAATAAGACCTTCAGAAAAACATATCATTAGGAGATTTGTCAATCTAAATAGAAGGATGTCGATGCCTACAAGAAGATGTCATGGTGAAATATCATCATTGAGGTAACCTTTTGCTTTAAAAGGTTCATATGTATATGTTTATATGGATGAATTTGTGCAGGGCAAATAATGATGAGTAAGGATACATGATCCTTGGAGATGATTTGAGGGCAAGTAGCATGGCATAACGGTGGACCAGATGAGAAATAATGATGAATCACTTTCTGATAATGAACATGAATCGTAACTGAAAGTGATGGATGATTCGTGCCGTATGAATCCAAAAGTTGAAGACTACTCAATATAGGAATCCATGACATCGAGGGAAGGAATTCTTCATGAGTAGCTGGATTGTTGTTGCACGACCCTGGTTGAGAGGGAGCCTGGTGGTAAGTTTCTTACTTGGGAGAAACTTGAAGTATTTCCCTCCTGTATTAAGAGGGAGAGATGTAAGTAATTCTCTATTACATGTGTAAGACTAGGACTAACAGCCGTAAGTATTATCGGAAGGCCATGTGAAGAGAATGGATATACACATCATTTTGGTCTTCACCTGGAAGACAAAATGGAGGATTGGGCAATAATATGGAATTTTATACTCTTTGAGAATGAGATAGGGCATTCAAGATAAGAGTAGTCGTGGACCGATATTCTTTGAGGGATAGCTACCCAAGAGAAGAATAGTCCAAAAAGTTCATACTCTGGGAACACCTAGGTGGGGTATGTACCTTGGAGAGACAATGAATATGGTTTCTATTAGTCATGTGTCTCACCAGCATTGTAGCCCATTGTCTCATTGAGAGATGGGTCTATTAGTCAAGGCCTTACACTAGGACAATTCTGGTTGATATGATGATATAAAGATGCGATTACCAATCTGATTCTTCTTATGAGATTATTCAATTTGAAGTGATCATGTACCTGTATGAATACCTCCCTAGTTAAGAGGGAGTGTTGAAAAGTGCAACGAGGTCAGTCTTCATGTTGTCTATGTAATTATGAAAATAGAAGTAAAAATAATAAAATTTATTTTTCTTGAGCAAGATTTATTAATTAGATAGACTAGATATACTTCTTCTTGATGTCTATTAGTTTTGAGTCTTCTAGGCATAGAATGTAATTAAAGTGTCATGTATATATATGAAGGATCTAGTGGTCAGTATATGATCCAGATCTTGTCATAAGCCTTGTCTCATGTCCAAGAATCTATGGAAGAAATGCCTACAAACAGTCCTCTCACAAACGTTGGGAAAAGAAGATTTTATAATATGCTATAGTCAGCCACCACTCAATTGATAAGTCAGCCTTCAAGCCTACTAATAGGTTGGCCTAAAATTAGATCTATAAACCAATATAAATATTTGTTCTATGGCTCATTTTAAGACAAGAATTATGGTGATAAAAGAGACAATTTTTCTGATTAAACTAAAGGCGTTTCAATGCAGATTTTCTGGGAAAGTTATTCGATAAAAGGTTGGAGATCTTCAGTACATATCACTTGATATATATAACATTAACGTTGTGTATATTAAATTGAGCTAGAAGTATATTTGTGGAGCATACCTGAGATATATTTTATATATTTGAGATAGAATACAATGCGAGATATTAAGGTAAATATAAAGACAGACTTACAGATAGTTCTAAGGTGGATTGAAGATAAAAGAGGAGAAGAAAGTGTGAAGTTTCAGTGCATATGTTAGGCAGGGGTCAACTCGAAGATCAAGGAAAAATTAAGTGTGTTTGCGGATTGTTTTAAGAAGCTTCAGTGCGGATGTATGAGAAGGTTGTTTAGCGTATATTTTGACAGTGATGATGTGAAAATAATTCTATAAAACAAGTAAAAATATCTAAGATAAATCAAATTTAGATTCCAGAGCTATCTCAGTCAAGGAAGAGTTTTCTGAAGTTTTAACAGAAATCATAAGAAGAAAGGTAGCCTTAATAAGTGAGGAAGGTAAATCTGAGATTTACCTTCCTAACTACAGAACAGTGCAGATTGGTGACAAAGAAAATAATCAAGTTTGAAGAAGCTATGAAAAGGTCTTGGAAGCATATCTAGGTTAGGGGTCTTAGTCTTGGTCATGGTACTTGTCATTTGAAGATCTATAAGAATAATTCTTTGCGGGTTTTCCTCTCCGAGAGGGAAAGGTTTTTTCCCTGGCTCTAGGAGCCTAATTGTGTGTCTCATGCATTTTGATAATTAACTTCATGAAAGACTAACTAAGCTAAAGAAAATAAATACATGAGTAACTCAAAAAAGCTCACAAGTAATTATCAAGAAGAGAATTTGTAATAATCTCTAGCCCTCCAAATTCTCAACACCTTGTACAATGCCTTCAACTTTACTTAAGTTTCAGGTTCTTTGCTTTGCTTAACTCTGTATAAGATCTTAGATAACTCCATTTATATCCTCTTGAAGAATCTGCACTTATAGACCTCAGAAATCACCTTTGAAAATTTGCACTTCATCACTTCTGTGGTCCTCATTTTTCACTCATGTACTCTACACTTTTTACTTAGCATCATCCGCAAACTTCAATATTTATAACCATGATTACATCTTCAGAAAATCCACATTTATTTCTTGAGTAAATCCACATTTATTACACTAAGAAATCCACATTTTATTTCTTCAAAAATCTGCATTTTCAACTCCTGAAATCCGCATTTATAACTCAGAGCAGTCTGCAATTCTATTCTTTTCTGCATAGCATAGGTGGGTATAAATAGTTGTTCCAACTTGTATTTGAGCCGACCTTACAGCCAGCTAGTAAGCTGACTTTATTACTGTGCATTAGGCCGACTTGAAGTGCAATAATTCTAGCGTTGTAGCTTATCTTCCAGTGCAGTTTGAGGGCTAAATTAAATCATTCTTTCACGGTTTATTTGGAAAGTTCTTGGAGCATTTCTTTAGACTATATCCTTCATATATATGACACTTAATTACGTTTATACCTAGAAGAAAAAAACCCTAATAGACATCAAGAAGAAGTCTATTAACCTAGACTAAAATCTTTCTCATGAAACCCATGAAGAAAGTACAACAAATATACATTTTATTATCTTTGTATTCTTCTTTACATAAATACATAATTACATAGTCAATATGAAGACCGATCCTAGTTACACTTTTCAAAAACTTTAAGGAAAATCCCTACCAAAAATGGAGTTGTCTAACAACCCTTGATCTTTCTTGCACATATCTACACGAGTTGTGTATCTATTACAAGTTTGATGGAGTTTGTTAGCCTTATTTACAATTATCCACTATGAAGACAAGTAGTGTGTGGAACCCTTCGATGTGGTCAACATGTGTATTTTTTAGGAGTTCTAAGGAGATGAGAATCCATGGCAGTAAATGACACTTTGGCACATTCTCTAATGCCAAAGAGAACCACAAATTGAGGGACATCCTTATTTTTAGGACTATGGTTTGATAACTTAATACTAATATGCCTACACGATGGTTCCACTTGTAGTTCTCAAGACTTCAGAAGCCTGGTATTTGTGGTTTATCCTTACAAAAATCATGCCCAACCTCTTCGAATTATTATAGCATTCCTAATATACTGAATTTAGCCTTTAGGTTCTCCATGTATAGGTACATTGCTAGAGATAATTACCAAAATCAATTATTTGAGTATAATTTCCTTTTCCATTGGAGATGTAGTAGCCTAACAGGTATATTTTTGTGTGCAAATGCCCAAATTATTCTAGAATTTATATTTTTGATTTCCTTTGCTCTCAGATTATATTATCCTTCAGTGTTCAGTTACTCTTATTTGGTACAAATGATTGGGACTAGTGTAAGGGTTGAAGCTGATCCAGTGGCTTTCAAAAGCGTATGCATATTTTTCGTAGCAAAAGACACAAATCACACCATGTTGCAATTCAAGTGTTTTTTCTCCTTAACAATCCAGTCATACTCTCAGACTAGTATTGGTTCTATGACCCATTTCCAAAGTGCTCCCAATTATCATTTATTCTAACATGAAAACTAGTGAATACCTTAAAGAGAAGTAGGTGCTCCATACTCAAGGTCTTGATAATTATTTATGTTCCATACTCATGAATATAACAAAGGGAATATCTTGACAAATAGATTCGTTTCCAGGATGTCCTCTGCTGCCAAGAAAAGTGCCCAGAATGGACCCTTTCACGTCCACAATGTCCTCTATTACTAAGAAAATTTCCCAGAATGGACCCTTTTCTAATGTAGAAAACCTCTATGCTAACTGTCACATTATTCTTAGGGAAGAGTTGCTCAAACAAAGTTTGCAACATCCACAAAGAGTGGATCTGCATGAAATATGTGCAAGAAATTTAAAGATTATCTATAACAGACTATTACGAAATGGTTCTAGAGTGAGGACAAGTGGCATTAGCAAGGTATCTCTCTCATGACCTTCCTTACCAACTACCTTCCTTATTTTTGCTAGTTAGATCACTCATATTTAGAACAAAAAATGAACAATGATGGAATAAGTACTTTTATTAATTTCTTCTTTACGATAAATCAAGTACAATAATAGTATAGAGCTCCAACCCTAGATGAAGACTCTAATCTTCTATACCTCAACCTGTATTGTGCCAAGCACCGACTTGGACTTTCTGATGCTCCAACCTTGTCAAATTGAGGCTCCAACCCTATCTTTGGTATAGGCTTTGACCTGGATTCTTGAGGACTACAATCCTCTAGGGCTCCAACCCTATCTTCCAAGGCACGAACCTTGTCTCTATGAGGCTCCAAGCTCTTGGGCTCCAACCCTTTACTTCATTAAGATATGCTTATTTTTTCTTCATGGCTCCCAATGTCTTCTTCAATGAGCCTTGTCAGTCTTCAGTTATGCATTCACTTAGTCTCCACGTCACTTCATCAATGACAACCTTGTTATTCACATGAAGGTGTTTCCACGGTTCTCCATGGTACCCAAGACAAATATCTCCAAGGTTACTTCATGATAACTAATGCATCATGGTCTTCAACATTATCTCCAAGACCTTCAAGGTGTCTTCAATTGGCATCCCAAGTTCTACACCTGCTCTAAGCCTCTTCAAATACTTCTTCAAGAACTCTCCAAAGAAGTATTCACAAGGTGCTTCAAGAGTGTCTTCACATGGTGCTCCAAATACTTCAATATTTCGTCAAAAATATGCTCTAATATGCCCACTATCAATATCTTCTTCACTTGTACACCCTTTCAAGTTCACTGTTCATTAATGCTCATTCATTATTCTTCATAGGACTGGAATCCAAGAATGTGGTTATTGTTTTGAGTCCCTCATAGGTCACATGTCTGAGCCTAAAGTGGACTGGAGCCTTCAAACCTTGATGTAAAGTTGGGTCAATGATACACAGTTGTATCACACGTATATCTAACAGGTGAATTATCTCAAGTCTTCCACCAATGTACTGATTCTGATATTATTTTTTAGGTTAGGACATGAAGAGCCTTCACTATCACATTTAGCATAGTCACAATAGTAAGTCCGAGATTGTTAAGATTCCAAGAGATCTGAGTTGTGTTGTTTCCAAGGTGTATATCTTTATTTCTAGCCTTTTCAATGCTACAAGATATTGTCCCTTTTCAAGTATGAAATAACACACTGCCCACCAATCTTAAGCTTAGCCTCCACAAATGACTAACGCGGGTCTAAGCTCTTATAAGAAGTAGCTACAAGACTATGTTCTGATCCTCCAAGCTGCAATTTCTGGTCTTTTTACACATAGGTCAAGATATCAAGACAAATAATTAGAGATTATTGTTCACAAGTTATCACAGGTCTGACCTGAAGACACTAGCTAAACTAACTTGTTTTATCTTGAAGACACTTCACTGCCTTCAACACCAAGTCCAAGCTTGTTCACATAGTTTTGTTCCTTTTTAACAATTATCTGAGGCTTATTACCATTGAAAATATGTTATGGTATTCCCTGCGGTGGTGTCCTACAACAACCTGCTTCAATTGACAAATAATCTTGTCCTTAACCCAACCAAAATATTCTTATCCTCGTTGTGTTGTCCCTTAACAGAAATTTGGTGAGAGAAATGACAGACGGTGGTTGCATTTATATGAATTCGACACTGGAATGAAGGTAAACATCCTTTGGAATTGAGGCCAACATGAGAGGCCTAGCACAAGTCAGCTCAAGGACCACATAAATACCCTTAACTTGTAAAATCTATATCTCCCAAACTATTTGGAGTTTCGGGCCAAGTTAGAGCTCATTGGAGAGGGGAAATAGGAATGTTTGGGATAGTATGGCTTCTCCATTGTTTGGCTTCTTCATCATCATAGGATCATGTAGGATATCCCTGTCATCCAATAATAGTGCAATGATATGTCACCAACCATAGTGCAACATTTATTAATTTTCCACTAGGAGATTTCCAAGTCCTTCATGTCATGTCTCCAATCATTGTCCATGTCATTAATATCTTCATCAAGTGCCATCACCTATGACGTCATAAAGTGTGGTCATTCATGTATAGTCCTTCAATATCAAGGGTAAGGACATCATCCAAGTTCTAGGCTTCTTCATCAAGAGTAAGAACATCATCATCATTTCTAGTTCATGGTTAGTTCAAGCATCTACGACAAGACATCTTCTTAGTGGCTTGACATCACAATGGCATCATTAATAGCTTTTCATATTCATTAATGACATCCTTATCAAACAAGAGGGACTTGTCACCATGAGAAAGGACATCATCATATTATGCATCACAAGAATATTTTCCATCCCAGTAATTCCATATTGACATCAACGTCAACCTTGATTAACATCTATAACAAACTATTACATAATCTGTCTAGAGTGAAGACAAGTGGCATTGGCAAGGTATATCTCTCCTGACCTTCCTTACCAACTAGTTGTAGATGATGTCCACTTAACCTATGGTTGTAGACAAGCCATGGACTCCCTAGCCAAAAATGGAGTTGTCTTAACAACCCTTGATCTACCTTGTACATATCTACATGAGTATCTTTTAGCAGTACTCCCACTTTGAGTTGTGTATCTATTACAAGTTTGATGGAGTTTGTTAGCCTTATTTAGAGTGCTCCACTATGAAAAAAATTAGTGTTTGGAACCCTTCGTGATGGTCAACATGTGCATTTTTTAGGAATTCTAAGGAGATAAGAACCTGTTAGTCATCAGTATTTTTCACTTGTTAGTGATGACTAGATCCATAGCTGAGTTTTCTAGAAGCTGAATTCCATATGTCAATCTGTCATCTAGAAAACCCTCATAAAACTTTTTTCGCCCTCCTACTTTTCAGTCCGCCCATGTCAAAGTTAACCTCCCTCGTGACTTTATCCTATCTAGCTTCAGCCCTATTGGTCTGCCCATTAGCTTTAAAAGGCAAATCCAAGTCTGTTTCAAAAGCCTCCCCTATGTTAGGAAGTGGCGCTTTAAGGCATTTTACCCTTGGCAACCATCAAAAGGCCAAAAAACCTCCATCTGAGACAAAACAATCATGACTGACCTCCCACTCTACAAATGAAATTGACAACAACTCTAAGTCGCGCCACTTATACCCCTAGGTCTCAACACTGCATAGATCATGGTCTCAAGCTGATTATTAGGTGTTTCACAGTGTTTTATGGATTCTACAAAGACAGGAAATATAACTTCATCTCAGGAGGAAATGCTTGAATCTACAGTTAGAAGAACAGCTGCTTCTAATTGTAAACATGAGCCTGAGATATATCTACAAACAGAGAGTGACTCATCAAGACCTTGCAGCTTCCTTCCAGCATGAAAATCACAACAAAGGAAAGGCACCACTGTCACAGCAAACTGGTAATTTGTCATGGCCAAGAACCTCCTTCATTTACAAGCAGAGGGTTATGGTGCCTCCTTCGTCTACAAGAAGAGGGCGCTGGCCAATATTGACTTTAAGGATTGTATAAACCCAGGTTTGCTTTTTACTGAACAGTGAAACAATGACTCTTAGTTTTCTGAGTGTAAGTGATGATCATAACAGAGCTAGAGTCTGAAGTATGCAAGTTAAAGGGAAAACAGAGTTCTGGTCTTGTAAAGGAAGTCATTTGAAGTTTTCAAATCATATGAAATGTTAAGACCTTAGAGAGACACATCATTAGTGAAAACAATTCTAATCATAAGCAGACTGTTGTTTCAACAAGACCAAATTGAAGAAATGTTGACAAATCATGTCATTACACAGGCAGAAGAAAAGGTGGTTGTTTTTCAAAGGGTGCTAACCTCCCTACTCCCAGAGATTATCTTTCAAATAATAATTTGTCATAAGTTGACCAAGGAAGATGGTGACATTTCAGTTCCCCTCAGCAAAGAGCAGTACAGTGAGACATTGACACCTTGACTAGGGTTTTTCTGAAAGCACAGTAGTGATTGCAGGCAGAAGGTAAAAGTATTAATGTTTTCAAGCTTGTTTGCTTACCATCATATCCAAGAAAAACCCTTGTCAGGCAGGCTTATCAAACAATCTTCAGATACCTTGCCAAGCGAAGGGCCTCCTTCATTCATGAGCAGATGGCCAAGGCATTGACTGTTTTTAAAGACTGATTGGTCAAAGATGCAGTGGAAAGAGACAAAGAAGGAAAGCAAAAGTCATTACACAGATAACAGATGGTGTTTATATTTCAAAAGGTATTGGTTTTCCTACTCATAGGGAAATGTCTTTCAAACTATACATCATGATGGACAGGAGACAATCTGAACATGCATGCCATTGATACAAAAAGAGGCAGTTTCCTTAGGAGAAGGGGTCAAACAACACCTCACTGTCACATTCCAAAAAGTCTAAAAAGTTCCTTTTAAGTAAATAGAGAAGGATAGTATGAAAGGATGCAACTAAAATATGGCACTTACAAATCAAAGAAGGAGCTTATGAATCACCTAGAAGTAGAAACTATCAACCAAGTTGGGAGAAGACAGACTACCTCCTTTTAAAATGACAAAATAGCTTTCAATGCTCTTCAACAGATCTTGAGTGGTTTTTTCTTGTTAAAAATATCACCAACGGTGTCAAGCAGTGGATAGATTTGAACCTTGGAATGATTCTGTTACAAAAAAGGGTCAGTGCACTGGTCAAAGGAAATGTTAACTGTGTTTCAAAGGGACCTGTTCTTCCTGGTTCTTAAATTTCTCCTTTCAGATATACATCACAAATGATGGAAGGAAATTCAAGATTATTTCCCAAAAAGACATTGTAAAGAGGCCTTACAAGTTAGACCATGGTTCATAATAACCAAGAAAGTTGTTTTGATAGACTGTCGGGGTTTGGAAGGTTTGAAACAAAATAAGTTTCCATTATTCAATAAACAGAGATATTATATAATATGTTTTGAGCATAGGAATGTGGTGAAAAGGTGCCTTTCTTCAATAAAAGACCATGGCAAACTATAAAAAGCTGCAGCAAAGTTTGACACTTGCAGTGAAAGCAAAAAACTGATGAAGCACCTACAAGCAGGAAAATATTTTTGAAAAGGGCACTTTTCTTAAATCACAGAGCCATGACTAAAATTCAAATAATGTCAGCACATTTGAGCACCTGCAGGGAGAAAGAGGTTTTCTAAACAAGTACAAAACTTTTATTATAAAGATCAGAGATATCACATCAGCACTGGGAGCAGATGAAAGATTGTAAAAGAAAGCGCCTTCTTAGACAAAGGATGATCAAACCTGGATGGGTACCCCTACAGTTTACACCTTTGGTCAAAATTCAGTTCACAGGGGGCATCATATTCCAAAAGGGCACTAAGAGCAAGATGTTAGTTTGTGTTGAAGAAAGGGAAAAGAGTCTCTGTCAAAAGGTCAAAGAATACCCCTGCAGCATGATGATCCAGTTTTTCTCTAGCAAACAGGTGAAGGTATATAAAGCAGAAAGGTGCCAAATCATTTTTTTAAGTGATAGGTCATTTCCTTGCAGATGTCAAGGACGCCCCATAAATCACTGGTATATTACTAAGTGGATCTTCCAGGTTAAAAGTATCACCAAAAGCGGGCCAAAAATAGCAGAGTTTATTTCCTAATGATAAAACACAGTGAAAGAAATCCAATCATGGAAGTTTGTTTTTATAAAGGGTCATGCTCACCGAAACTAGCCAGAGTATATGCCACCTTCTGCCAACGATGTTTACAGGTTTCGAGCCATGTATTGAAAAAATAAAGGTTCAGCATATTGTTTGAAGAACAAACTGTTTTCAAACTTTTGAAAAAGAAAAACCCTCCCAAGTCAAAAGGGACCGTTTGTTTTGCTTCAAACAAAGATCAAAGCCGTTTTTTTTTCGTTCCATTTTGAAAATCATCAAGCCCAGGCAAGGTCTCTTTGCTCCCCTCAGCATCGAAACACAGAAATTTCAGCTCGATCTGCAGGAGTTGGCTATTTTTTCACCGCGCGACGCGCCTGGAAGAAAATTTGAACGGGCGGTCAACGTATGCGCGACGCGCCTGTACATGTGCGCGACGTGCCTGTACACGGCGCCCGACCCCGACCCGACAGGCTGCCCGGGTAGTCTTGTGCGCGCCGTTCTTTCTCTGCAGAGTGCCGCGCAGGCCTAAAGACCTCCAGTGCACCTCCAGCTCTCCACAAGAGATCTGTCATCAAGTTTGAAGGTATTTTGTGAGCCCCCTCACTATTTTGCAAAATGTCAAGTGGTGAAAAAAGTAGAAAATCACTATATGAATTGCAGTCTTAAGTCCTGTGAGTTTGTTTGAAATACGAGTCTCTGCTATGGTCGTGCTGGTTGAAAGATGAAATAACCCGAATGGTAGTTTCCCTCTCAAGCATTTCAAAACTTATAAATTGCCCTCCGAACAGTTGTTAAACTTTACAAACAGAGCTCAAAAAGAGAAAACAGAGTTGTGAAAGGGCTGAAACAGTGGGTTATGTTTCTTCAAAAGCAATGGTCATGATTTGAGTACTCTAAACCTTTCAAACAAAGTCTCCTCTGTATGTTTGAAAGATAAAACAGTGCTGTCAACTTTCAAGCTATAAAACACAGCCTCTAACCTATAAAAGGATTTATCCAAGACTGTGCAAAGAATATAGTAGAAGGAGGGGGTTGCTGTGCTTATTTGGAGTGTTATTAAGATCAAAGTAAGGAAAGGTGTGGTCTTGAGAGGACAGTGTTTTGTTTAAAAGAAAGTGTGTTGGTTGTAAAACCTTGACTGCCTTTTTAATTCTCCAAACTCGTTCGACAAAGTGATTTCTAGAAGATACAAAGATATTTGCTAAAACATCCCCTGCAGGCTTGGTTGAAATTTGTAAAACATTCTTCAAAATTCTGTCACCTTATTCCATATCAGTAAGTCTGGCTGTATGCTCACACTGAGGGTTAACTTTGTTAGTGTATGATTCTGTTTGATGAAGTGACATACCTATAGAAGACAGTGAAGTATAATCAGAAAAAAGGGTTGTTGTCAAAGAGCAGTTTATAGGTTGAGAGCTACAGGGTAAAGTTGCTCCTGTTTCTCATAGAAAAGACAGTTCTCACTGTGCATGTTGCTTGACTGTCTTTTGTCCGTGGAGCTGATTGACAAGTGTATGTTCATATAGAGTAGAGGTTTTTTCTGCAAAGGCAAGGGTTACATTGATAAGGGGCCACTGATTATTTTGAAAGAAGTAAACTGCTACAGCCTGTGCTGAAACTTTATAGCTTGTTTAACTCTGTCACCTCTGTTCTCTAACTGTGAATTTGACTCTATACTTACACTGAGGTTTTATTGCATAAGCCATAAGTCTGTTGATTCATTAGCACACCAAGAGGAGCAGGTTTTTAATGATTGCAAAGTCTACCATGGGCAAAGATTAAGATGTATTGAGTAACCTCTAAACTTCACAAGAACAAGGTGATTTCTTGACACTTCTCACAGCAAATTCCTCCTAACAGTCTGTCCTTCTTGTCACTGTATGGTATCCTATTGAAAATTCTGTTGACAGAGATACATTCCAGGTGGAAGGCTACTTTTTAAGAGAGCAGGAGTTTTTGTATTGTAAAGGAACTGTTGCAACCATCCAAATCACATTGTTTATCTGTCAAAGCAGTACATTGACACAGTTTGACTCCAAAAGGGAAGTTTACACACAGTGAGGCAGTTTGTTTCTTCCAAAGCATATTTAGGTCAAAATGCCCCCAAGGCAAGACAGCAGGAGCGGTCTGCATAAAAGATATGAGCCAATCTCTACAGAAGAGGTTAATGCTCATCCATCTGTCCTGTTCAACTTCCATGAAGTAGGTTGCCTAGATTTTTGCCAGAAAATACAAGAAGTCAAAAGTTTTTCGCCATTAACACACTTATGCGCCCTGAGATTCAAAGAAAAGCATTTCCAAGTGGCAGGTCTTGATTTCAAGATTTCTCCAAGGTATGTGTCCAAGGCCACCAAGATTCCATATCATGGTGAACAATGGTTCAAACAGGCTCATCTTGACTTAGAAGATTACAAGCCTTTCATCAAGCCTGAGCATAGGGATGCTTTCACTGCTATTTTCCCTTTTTCATATCTTCTTGACAGCTATGCTTCTCTTATGAAAGTCATAATGAAATATTTTACTTGTGAAGGGAGCTTTGATCGAGTTTATGCATACCATGTCCGCCTATTGATGCATTTTACTAGAAACAGGCAACTAAACCTCCCTTACTTTTTATTCAAGAGCATCGAGAAGATGGCATCTATAGTCCAAAAGAAGGCCCCACCTCTGCAAATACCTTCTCTTTTCCATCACTCTCTGATCAAGATTATCATCCTACACCAGCTAGAGAAGAAAGAGGTTCCCTGGGATGTATTCATCAGTCATCCAGATTTCTCTACTGTTCCTCCAGTCCATGTATCTCCCACTCAGCCTGTTCATCGCCCTATACCTTTGTCCAGCAGGCCTACTCCTAGAAGGATCAAAATTACCACTGAACAGCCAGGACAGTAGGAGGAAGGAGAAGGGAGTAGACAGCAAGAGGAAAGAGATGAACAGCAGCAAGAGGAAAGAGATGAACAGCAGCAACAGGAAAGGGATGAACAGCAGCAAACAGAAGATGAAGGCCAGCAGCGAATAGAAGATGATGAACAACAGGTACAAGAAGAAGAACAACAGCTTGTTGTTGAAGGACAGGAACAGCAGCTTGGGCAGGAAATTGAGCAACATCTTGAGACACAAAATGAACAGGAAGTCCAAGCACAACAGCAACTTGTTTTTGGTGAGGAAGGGCAGCAAGTTGAAACACAAACTGAACAAGGCATTGAAGCAGAACAGCAAATTGATGTTGAAGAACAGGGGCAGCAAAGTGAACAGCAAGAAGAATACATCCAGCAGCCTCGAGGAGAGCAGCAGTCTCGAGAAGATGTCAAAGGTAAATCAGTTGTTTCTCCTCCTTCCAAAAGAACAAAGCTCAGCACAGCAAGGAAGAAAGGGTCTAAGGCTGCCACTCTAACAGTGACCAAGGTTGTTCCTAGCAAACGGAAATCGCCCAAAAGGACACCTACTAGCATGCCAAGGAGGAAAAGTGCAAGATTGGCCTTCAAAGGGAAAAGCAAAGTTGGAGAAAGTACAAAACATGGGGGTGCATTGGCTGTCATCCCAATCCAAAGCGATGACAGTGATAATGAGGCCCGCCTTCTTGAAAACCTCCTAATTCATAAAGACGGGCAAATTGAGGCATTAGAGGAGGATCTTCAAAGGGCAAGGAACTTCAACCACTTCTTGGAAATCCAAAACAAACAGATGAATGTTCACACAGCTGTCCATGAAGCACGGACGATCAAATATAAGAATGAAGCAGCTAAGACGCACATGAGGATAGAGGAGCTCATCGGTGAGTTTGATGAGGAGGAAGAAGAAGAGGAAGACCAGCCTAGGCTGAAGAGGCCTAGGACCATAGGGCTTAAAAGGGCATTGGAAAAGCAGAAAGAAGAAGAACAAGCCCATCTCCAAGCCTTTCCTCTCACTGCACTCCTTGAGCAGGAAATTGAAGAAAACAAAGAGGCATGGCTTGAAAGAGCCAACAAACACTTGGAGATGAAACTTGAAAGAGAAAATAGAGATCTATAGCTGCAAAGGAAGAGGACACATCACTTTCAAAAGTTGAATCAGTTTGCCCGGCGCAAACTAAAGGCAGCCCAAGAGAAATTAAAGAAGGCAGAGGGGAAGCGCCCGGCACGGAAAGAGGAGAAAAGCACATCAGCTCTTGACATTTTGGCCTCAGCTTCGGAGCATTGTGCTAGGGACCCTTGAGGGTCATGTATGCCAATTTTAGGCCCATTTTGACAACTTTTTGTTTTTTGGCATTTTTTGGGTTTTTGGTCGAAAACTCATAATTTCGCCATTTCAGTTTGAGGATTTTTCAAGGGAGAAGGATGATACCAGTTGATGCCATAATTCTATGAGCAGGTCCTCAGCGATTTTCAGAGCATTTGGAGATCATTCGCCCCCTCAAAACGGCGAAAAATGCTCACTTTTTGCACATTCTGCCCGTCATATCAGCAGTCTGCTATTTCCTGGCTTTTTACACACAGGTACAGATTTGGATGACTTCCGTGCATCAGATTGAGGTGATTTCAGTTGCGCTGGAAAGTAGACACAGAAATATTTCCAATGAGCTATCATGAGCCTCATTTCGACACCGGGAAGGCTGCCAATTGTTTCCAGCAAGATAGGGGACCTTTTTCTGATATAAATTTGAAGTATTTTTGTAATTTTTGAACCTCAAAAATCTGCTTTTCCCAAATGTGCATTTAGCTATTTTTACACTTGGAAAATGATGTAAGTCAATATAATTTCCGTTTTTAGCATTTTTTTAGATATTTTATGGGATATTTTGTGCCTTGGGCTTTGCAAAGCCTCAAGGACAAGTTTAGATATTTTGATTAGGCCAATGGGATAGCTAGTTGCACCATGAGGTTTTCCTCACTTGAGCCTATTTATTCCACAAGGCTTCATTGTAAAAAAAGGCTGAACTTGAGAGAAGAATCAATATATTGGTCATATGAGCTTTGAAGAACATACTTGTGTTATGATTTTGGACTGCCTTTTGGATGCTTTTTGATGAATGATGAAGGATTGTTGATGGATTCCATGACATGGTAGAATGGTATAGTGTTTCTTGCTTTGTTGTTGTCTTCTAGTTTCCATTCATGATACATGCTTCTTGCTGCTATAGATCAGTAGAGATTAAGTTTGAGACATGCCCATGGAGGCACCTCAAAATTCCTGAATCTTCATAGCTTTTATGTTTTCTTCTTCCTTAGTTATACTAAAGAATTCTTAACTGCTCTTTAGTAACTTAAGGATATTGTTGCTAGTTTTATTCATAATTTCTATGCATGTTGAGTAGGATGTATGGTGTGCCCTGCTTACCTATAAGTTGTCCATAGTTTTGTCCATGAAACTATCTCTTTGACTGATTAGTTTATCATCTTGTTGAACCAAGGAGGCCTAGTCCCGATCTAGCCCTTTGCCTAAAACTATGAAAGCTTGTTTGTCAAAGTGCCCAATAACTTAGAGACTGTGTTTAGGCGTTCCGGCATAGTATTTTGAGTTGTTAGTCTGTCTTATGTGTTTTCCCCAAAGTCTGATAGCCATTTCCCGAAGTTAGAAGGTCTTATACTTCTATGCATGGTTGGAATGTTTGATTTCTATGTATTAATTAGCTCATAGTTACATTTAGCATGATTAATGGCTTGCTATAACATGTTTATGTCTGCTATAAACTAGTTACACTTGAAATCCCTTGTCTTTCACAAACTTGATGTCCATTTACTCCATTTTTCCCAAAGATCCTTTCTACCTTGAATCAAATCGGCCCTACAGCAGCCTTGCATCATCATCTCATAGCTTCCTTGACCTTTTTGACCCCATAGCCTAGTTGATCTAACTTCTTGTTACCCATTTTATATCTTTGATCAGTTTTATCCCTCACAAACTTAAAAACAAAAAACAAAAAACATACTTCATAACTAGCCTAATATCAGAACACCACAAGCAAACACACCGATATCTTTTATATATAATAGAGAGAGCCCTCTCTGAGTCCAGGAAGGCTAGGTCCTTGGGCTCCAAAGCTTGGTTTGATGTTACATCGTCATTTGGCTCACCAATCGGCCAAATCACAAGACCCTAACATAATGGCGATCACGGTGGGACTTTGAGTCAAAACATCCTAGGTATCCCTTAGGAACTCTTAGATCTCAGTCAAACTTAGAAGAGTAGAATCTGGTTGTCTCACCATCCTAGCAAAATGATGACTCAGCTGTAGGACACTCTTCCAAACCTTAGGATTACATAAAAACTCAAAAAACCCCAAAAAATCCCTTAGATTGGTTTTTGATAGTATTGGTGGTGGACCATACAAATATACCTCAAAACAACTAAAAATCCACCTGGCGACTCCACTAGCCTCCAGTAGGCCTTACTACCTTGCTAAATTTTAGAATTCCATCCGATTTAGCCACCTCATCGCCACACTAACATAATGGCGATCACGGTGGGACTTTGAGTCAAAACATCCTAGGTATCCCTTAGGAACTCTCAAAATCTCAGTCAAACTTAGAAGAGTAGAATCTGGTTGTCTCACCATCCTAGCAAAATGATGACTCAGCTGTAGGACACTCTTCCAAACCTTAGGATTACATAAAAACTCAAAAAACCCCAAAAACTCCCTTAGATTGGTTTTTGATAGTATTGGTGGTGGACCATACAAATATACCTCAAAACAACTAAAAATCCACCTGGCGACTCCACTAGCCTCCAATAGGCCTTACTACCTTGCTAAATTTTAGAATTCCATCCGATTTAGCCACCTCATCGCCACCCTAACATAATGGCGATCACGGTGGGAATTTGAGTCAAAACATCCTAGGTATCCCTTAGGAACTCTTAGGTCTCAGTCAAACTTAGAAGAGTAGAATCTGGTTGTCTCACCATCCTAGCAAAATGATGACTCAGCTGTAGGACACTCTTCCAAACCTTAGGATTACATAAAACTCAGAAAAAACCACAAAAAAAAAAAAAAAAAAAAACTCCCTTGGATTGGTTTTTGTCAATATTGGTGGTGGACCATACAAGTATATCTCAAAACAAACTGATAATCCACCTGGCGACTCCACTAACATCTAGTAGGCCTTACCATTTTATCAAACTCTAGGTTACTATCCGATAGACCTATCACATCGCTCACTAACATAGCGGGAGATGGTGGGACACTGAGTACATGATAGTCTAGCAAATTCTCATAAACTCTTTTGTCCTTTAGATACTTAAACAAGCAAGCAGTCCATAGACCCATTTTTAGAGTAAACTCTTTTTGTTCTCATCACCCTAGCAAAGTGCTGAAACAAGTCTAGGATACTTTAAACCATAGGCTGCACATAAACTCAGAAAATCCAAAAACATTCCCAGATTAGTTACTGGTGGTGGACCATAGCTGTCTTCACAAAAACAACCCAGTTCCACCTGGCGACTCCACTAATCCATCCCTTTTATTTTGACCATCCTTCACCTTAGTAGAACTTTAGAGAAATCACTCATTCAGAACATTCACCAATACCATTCTCTCTAAACTCTAGATCCAAAATCTGGCTTCATGAAGAATCAACACCAGATCCCATCCAGACCCAAATCCCCCTATCATAGTAGATGAACCAGAGAAGATTCTGTGGCAAGCTTCTGAAACTGATCATCTAGCTTCTGGTAGATCCATCCGTAAAACAAGATCAGTACCTAAACATCTCAGTATCCTACCAGATTCGCCTTTTGAATTAGAGTCATCACAAACTCTTCCCAGAAGAAAATCATATAGTAAGATAAACTGTGACGATCTTGAACCCCTAAACCCACCACAGAGTCCTAGTAGAGAAGCTTCACCTACCACTCCTCCTGATTTCCAGCTTCTCTGTCAATTTGGCTCCTACCATCCCAGATCTGCTCAAAATCAGATCACTAGTCCAAGTTCATCCGCCACACCTAGTCGAAACACCATTGTTCAAACCACCTCAGCTCAACCTACTAGTCCTCATCTTGTACATCATCCATTAGCTCCCGTCATGGCAGCCTGGTATGCACCCTTGGTGTTGCCACCTCCTTTGGCTCCTCTCCCAAACAAGTATCAAGACAAAATCCCACACTTTACTGGAGAAGATATCACTACACCTCAACAGCATATAAGTAGGATGACTGATGCTTATGAATACCTAGAGGTACAAGGCGAGACTGTCAGAATGAGAATATTTTCCCAAAGTCTTGGTGGTGAACCCAAAGCATGGTTCAAAAGCTTGACTCCAAACAGCATCCACGATATCCCAGAACTACATCAAGTCTTCAGAAATAGGTGGGAAATCCGAAGAAACCCCATTAAAATCTTGTCAGAATATAACAACCTAAAACGGGAAAATGGGGAAAGTGTCCAGGCTTACTGCACTAGGTTCAACAGTGTATATAACTCCCTCCCACCTCATTTCAAACCCCCACTTGGTTTAGCCTTGGAAAAATTCCCCGAGGGTTTCGATCCGGACATGACATATCATCTGAGAGACAAGGATCCCCCTACCTTAGAATAAATGCAACAAATAGCCATAAAAGCAGATGCCAACTTAGCAGAAAAAAGGGCTAGGACTAGAGCAGAAAGAAAGGTCACATATAAAGATGAGGTCTGCACTTCATCACCTTCCCTAGATCCCAGAATAGATGACTTAGTCAAAACCATGGCCAAAATGTGGGAAAGGATAAATGAAAAGGCTCCTGTTAGGGACAACCAGCCAAACCCTCCAAACAGAAACCGAAACCAAAACTTTAGGAGGGAACAGCCCCAAAATAGACCAAGAGAAAATGACCAACAGATTAGGCCACCTTTCAATGAAAACTATGTGGAAGAAGATGACCGGGATACAGAACCCATTGATGAAAGTCATTTAAACCTCATAGGATCTGATAATGAGAGTGAGGTGTACCTCACAGAAGAAGAACAAGCGTTCTTTTCTCCTAATCAGGATGAGACCAACTATGAATATCTTGACGACCCTGCCATAGATTTTCAGAATGCCATTATAGAAGCCCATAGGCAATATGACCTTAGAAGCAAAAGAAACCAAGATAATTCCAAGAAAGGTAACTCAGACACTGCTAAAGTCCCTAATACCATCCTCAAGAAAGCATCAAGCAATGACAAAATCAAGGTTGAGAAGACTGACCAAAGCAAAGCTAAAGTTACCCAAACTAGTCCTCTCTCAGATACTCCTGGTACTTCTACAAAGGTCACCGAAACAACTATGGCAAACAAAATCCCGAAACAAAGCCAACAAACCCAGAACATAGAGAAGGTCGTGGCTGAAAAAACTAAAACAAACATATCTAAACTTCAGTTGCCTTTCAGCTTTGAAGGCGAAATCGCCAAGATCAAGATCACCATGCCTCTTACTGAACTCATTGCCCAAAACTCTTATAAATCCCAAGTACTAAAAGTCCTAAATCTAGGGAATGATGCAAACACTGTTAATCTGGCTGATGACACTCCTGAAGTATTGTTTGGTCCAAAGATAGAGGGAAAATTCCAAGAAGGAACTACTCTTCCATTTTACATTAGCCTAAACATCCATGACCAAATCCTCCACAATGCCATGCTAGACTCCGGCGCCTCGCATAATCTTATGCCGAAGGTAGTAATGGAAAGGCTAGGCCTGGAAATCACAAGACCATATAAAGAATTGTACTCATTTGATTCGAGTAGAGTCAAATGCCTAGGTTTGATCAAAGACCTTTGTTTTAGTCTGGCCCAAATACCTGCAAAACATCTCATCATGGATATAGTAGTGGTAGACATTCCTCCCAAGTACGGGATGCTTCTATCCAGGTCTTGGGGAGCCAAACTCCAAGGGAATATTCAACTAGACATGTCATACGCCACTATTCTTGTGTTCGGCCAAACCAGAATACTCTACCGAGAATCACACATGAAATACATGATTAGCAGTCAAGATAGGCCAGATAAAATTCCAATGTGTTCCTTGCGTTCCGACCTGAACTCTTTCATTATGCATATTGATGAAAACACGGAGGAAGAGTCAGAAGAAACTGATATAAACTTAGATCCACCACATCAGCTGTCCCTGGTGCCTTATGATGAACTAGACACTCAAAATTACCATGATCATGAACAGCTGTGTCTTGAGGAAAGTAATTTTTCCCTTCCTGAAGTAGGATTAGAGCAAGAAGCGCAAACCCTTATGTACTATCAAGCAAATTTCTCTAGCTTTAGTCAAATACCAGCAGTGACTTGTGGAAATTTTTTCCGGGTAAAGGCTTTAGAAGACCTACACATCATAAACTTGTTTGGAACTCGGGAGCAAGGGAGTTTAATGTTTCTACCATACCTCAAAGATTTACCATCATGTGACCCTCCTGCTGCAAATGAAACTTTGGCTATAGCCTCAGCAGCTCAAAATCTAGAGAAACTGCCAGATAAACTTCTTATAAGTAAGAATGATAGTTGCCATCCCAGCATACCTGAGCTACTGAAATTGGCTCATATTCTGTCTTTTCATGAAGAACTTAGAAATGCTAAAATCAGAAATCTCATGCAGAATACCAATTTCTATAGGAAAAACAAGGGAAAATACTGTGTCACTACCTTTCCCTCAAAGAACAACTTTGACAAGAGAAAACACAACAATCTGAAACAAACTGAAATAATTAGGGATAAAACAGATGGTCATAGAGTCTGCTTTGATTTTAGAAATAATACTGCATATCCCTATAACAGAAATCATGTTTTTTCTACCCAAAACCATGATATACCAATTAAAAGTGCTTTTAATCATGTGTTTTCGCAAGATGATGTTTCAAGTCATGTTCAAAAGATTCCCTTGCAAAGTATACAGCTTAAAGATTTTTTCAAATTTGCGGGAGGAAGATCTAATTTCAAAATCAATATTGCAAAACCACCCAATATCAGAAATATGTTCATGAAGGCCATGTTCCCAATTTTAAATTTCTGCATTTTTGCATACTTGGATGATGTCATTATCTATTTCAAGAATGGCCAAGAGTACATGCATTACTTGAGGAAAATGTACAGTAAGGAAAGGAGTGGAAATCAGATATTCAAAGAGGTACAGCGGGAAGATACCGGGCTGTTCAGAGATTCTTGCATGAATCCCTGCGTCATGTTAGAGAGAGAAAACTTCCCAAATTTTTCTTTTCAGGAGTTAAGTGGGCCAAGGGTGAGAGGAGATCCTTACGAGGATAAGATGCTTAAATTCCGTCATTTCCAAGATTTTTGAGTTTGGAACACTTTCATTCATTGTACATACCATTGTTTGAAATACAGTAAAAGATAGTAAAGTCAAAAACAGTAAAAGACAGAAAAGGGGGTGAGTGAAGATAGAACAAAGGCCCCATGTTCCAAAAAATAGTTTTTCAGAAAGCGAGCAAGTCTAAATGCCGCTACTAGTACTTCAATGTCTTGTTCAGCTATCTAGCCTAATCATAGCTGAGCATGTTTAAATTTATTTGCTGATAAGTTAGTGAGTGCAAAGATAGTCAACATTGTGTAAGATTGACTTATCACAGAGCTTAGATTAGGGAGAGATTCTGATTCCACATGCCTAAAACAGAACCAAAAAGAGAAGCGAGGGATGAAAAATACATTGTACATCTTAGCCCCGCTTGTCTAAATTTCCTTTATGCAAAATAATATTTGTGTGCAGCTTGTCTTTATGCCGCAAATGCATGACAAATCAGACCGCCTGATCCTGATTTGATCATTTTAAATTTCATGTTTTAGATTAGAGAAACAAAATCCTGTCAAACTGCTTAATCTTGACAGTTGATCTAGCATAGGTAGAGTAATGAAGGAGTTCATCAGCTTAATCTGAACTCCCGGCAGATATAAGAATAGAAATAGATAGGTTCATTTTGCAAAAAAGAAAAATATACATTGTCAAAAGGCTGCTAGTTCAAATGCGCCAAAGAGAAGAAAAAATGTTAGGAAAGATAGTGGGGTAGGTAGAAGTATCATTGATGTTAACCATGCTGTCACTTTTCAGAAATAGCATCAAAGAAGGGTGAAATTTTGCGCCAATGGATAAGGCACTGGTCTTCATAAGCCAAAAATCTGAATTCTGGACACCTCCTGACGAGGAGCTTCCCTCCCCAAATGGAGCCACTGTTAGTCATCAGTATTTTTCACTTGTTAGTGATGACTAGATCCATAGCTGAGTTTTCTAGAAGCTGAATTCCATATGTCAATCTGTCATCTAGAAAACCCTCATAAAACTTTTTTCGCCCTCCTACTTTTCAGTCCGCCCATGTCAAAGTCAAAACTCATTATCACTATCCTATCTAGCTTTAGCCCTATTGATCTACCCATCAGCTTTAAAAGACAAATCCAAGTCTGTTTCAAAAGCCTCCCCTATGTTAGGAAGTGGCGCTTTAAGGCATTTTACCCTTGGCAACCATCAAAAGGCCAAAAAACCACCATCTGCTACAGACCAATCATGACTGACCTCCCACTCTGCAAATCAAGTTGATCACAGCTCTAAGTCGCGCCACTTATACCCCTAGGTCTCAGCACTGCATAGATCACAGTCTCAAGCTGATTATTAGGTGTTTCACAGTGTTTTATGGATTCTACAAAGACAGGAAATAAAACTTCATCTCAGGAGAAAATTCTTGAATGCACATTTAGAAGAACAGCTGCTTCTCAATGTAAACATGAGCCTGAGATATATCTGCAAACGGAGAGTGACTCATCAAGACCTTGCAGCTTCCTTTCAGCATGAAAATCACAGTAAGAGAAAGACACCACTATCACAGCAAACTGGTAAAATGTCATGGCCAAGAACCTCCTTCATTTACAAGCAGAGGGTTAGGGCGCCTCCTTCATCTACAAGCAGAGGGCGCTGACCAATATTGACTTTAAGGATTGCAAAAGCCCAGGTTTACCTTTTACTGAACAGTGAAACAATGACTCTAAGTTTTCTGGGTATAAGAGATGATCATAACAGGGCTAGAGTCTGAAGTATGCCAGTTAAAGGGAAAACAGAGTTTTGGTCGTGTAAAGGAAGTTATTTGAAGTTTTCAAATCATATGAATTGTTAAACCTTAAAGAGACATATCATTAGTGAAAAAAATTCTAATCATAAGCAGCCTGTTGTTTCAACAAGACCAAATTGAAGAAATGTTGACAAATCATGTCATTACACAGGCAGAAGAAAAGGTGGTTGTTTTTCAAAGGGTGCTAACCTCCCTACTCCCAGAGATTATCTTTCAAATAATAATTTGTCATAAGTTGACCAAGGAAGATGGTGACATTTCAGTTCCCCTCAGCAAAGAGCAGTACAGTGAGACAGTGACACCTTGACTAGGGTTTTTCTGAAAGCACAGTAGTGATTGCAGGCAGAAGGTAAAAGTATTAATGTTTTTAAGCTTGTTTGCTTACCATCATATCCAAGAAAAACCCTTGTCAGGCAGGCTTATCAAACAATCTTCAGATACCTTGCCAAGCGAAGGGCCTCCTTCATTCATGAGCAGATGGCCAAGGCATTGACTGTTTTTAAAGACTGATTGGTCAAAGATGCAGTGGAAAGAGACAAAGAAGGAAAGCAAAAGTCATTACACAGATAACAGATGGTGTTTATATTTCAAAAGGTATTGGTTTTCCTACTCATAGGGAAATGTCTTTCAAAAAATACATCATGATGGACAGGAGACAATCTGAACATGCATGCCATTGATACAAAAAGAGGCAGTTTCCTTAGGAGAAGGGGTCAAACAACACCTCACTGTCACATTCCAAAAAGTCTAAAAAGTTCCTTTAAAGTAAACAGAGAAGGATAGTATGAATGGATGCAACTAAAATATGGCACTTACAAATCAAAGAAGGAGCTTATGAATCACCTGGAAGTAGAAACTATCAACCAAGTTGGGAGAAGACAGACTACCTCCTTTTAAAATGACAAAACAGCTTTCAATGCTCTTCAACAGATCTTGAGTGGTTTTTTCTTGTTAAAAATATCACCAACAGTGTCAAGCAGTGGACAGATTTGAACCTTGGAATGATTCTGTTACAAAAAAGGGTCAGTGCACTGGTCAAAGGAAATTCTAACTGTGTTTCAAAGGGACCTGTTCTTCCTGGTTCTTAAATTTCTCCTTTCAGATATACATCACAAATGATGGAAGGCAATTCAAGATTATTTCCCAAAAAGACATTGTAAAGAGGCCTTACAAGTTAGACCATGGTTCATAATAACCAAGAAAGTTGTTTTGATAGACTGTCAGGGTTTGGAAGGTTTGAAACAAAATAAGTTTCCATTATTCAATAAACAGAGATATTATATAATATGTTTTGAGCATAGGAATGTGGTGAAAAGGTGCCTTTCTTCAATAAAAGACCATGGCAAACTATAAAAAGCTGCAGCAAAGTTTGACACTTGCAGTGAAAGCAAAAAACTGATGAAGCACCTACAAGCAGGAAAATATTTTTGACCAAGGAAGAAAGGGTCTAAGGCTGCCACTCTAACAGTGACCAAGGTTGTTCCTAGCAAACGGAAATCGCCCAAAAGGACACCTACTAGCATGTCAAGGAGGAAAAGGGTAAGATTGGCTTTCAAAGGGAAAAGCAAAGTTGGAGAAAGTACAAAGCATAGAGATGCATTAGCTGTCATCCCAATTCAAAGTGATGACAGTGATAATGAGGCCCGCCTTCTTGAAAACCTCCTAATCCATAAAGAAGGGCAAATTGAGGCATTAAAGGAGGATCTTCAATGGGCAAGGAACTTCAACCACTTCTTGGAGACCCAAAACAAACAGATGAGTGTTCACACAACAGTTCATGAGGCAAGGGCTATCAAATATAAAAATGAGGCAGCTAAGGCGCAAGCAAGGATAGAAGAACTCATTGGTGAGTTTGATGAGGAAGAAGAGGGAGACCAGCCTAGGCGGAAGAGGCCTAGGACCACAGGGCTTAAAAGAGCCTTAGAAAAGCAGAAAGAGGAAGAACAAGCCCATCTCCAAGCCTTTCCTCTCACTGCACTCCTTGAGAAGGAAATTGAAGAAAACAAAGAGGCATGGCTTGAAAGAGCCAACAAACACTTGGAGATGAAACTTGAGAGGGCGAACAGAGATCTAGAGCTGCAAAGGAAGAGGACACATCACTTTCAAAAGTTGAATCAGTTTGCCCGGCGCAAACTAAAGGCAGCCCAAGAGAAATTGAAAAAGGCAAAGGGAAAGCGCCCGGCACGGAAAGAGGAGAAAAGCACATCAGCTCTTGATATTTTGGCCTCAGCTTCGGAGCATGTTGCTAGGGACCCCTGAGGGTCATGCATGCCAATTTTGGGCCCATTTCGACAACTTTTTGTTTTTTGTCATTTTTTGGGTTTTTGGTCGAAAACTCATAATTTCGCCATTTCAGTTTGAGGATTTTTCAAGGGAGGAGGATGATACCAGTTGATGCCATAAGTCCATGATCAGGTCCTCAGCGATTTTCAGAGCATTTGGAGATCATTCGTCCCCTCAAAACAGCGAAAAATGCTCACTTTTTGCACGTTCTGCCCGTCATATCAGCAGTCTGCTATTTCCTGGCTTTTTACACACAGGTACAGATTTGGAGGACTTCCAGGCATCAGATTGAGGTGATTTCAGTTGCGCCGGAAAGTAGACATAGAAATATTTCCAACGAGCTATCATGAGCCTCGTTTCGACACCGAGAAGGCTGCCATTTGTCTCCGGCAAGTCAGGGGACCTTTTTCTGATATAAATTTGAAGTATTTTTGTAATTTTTGAACCTCAAAAATCTGCTTTTCCCAAATGTGCGTTTAGCTATTTTTACACTTGGGAAATAATGTAAAGTCAATATAATTTCTGTTTTTAGCATTTTTTTAGATATTTTATGGGATATTTTGTGCCTTGGGCTTTGCAAAGCCTCAAGGACAAGTTTAGATATTTTGATTAGGCCAATGGGATAGCTAGTTGCACCATGAGGTTTTCCTCACTTGAGCCTATTTATTCCACAAGGCTTCATTGTAAAAGAAGGCTGAACTTGAGAGAAGAATCAATATATTGGTCATATGAGCTTTGAAGAACATACTTGTGTTATGATTTTGGACTGCCTCTTGGATGCTTTTGATGAATGATGAAAGATTGTTGATGGATTCCATGACATGGTAGAATGGTATAGTGTTTCTTGCTTTGTTGTTGTCTTCTAGTTTTCATTCATGATACATGCTTCTTGCTGCTATAGATCAGTAGAGATTAAGTTTGAGATATTCCCATGGAGGCACCTCAAATTTCCTGAATCTTCATAGCTTTGTGTTTTCTTCTTCCTTAGTTATACTAAAGAATTCTTAACTGCTCTTTAGTAACTTAAGGATATTGTTGCTAGTTTTATTCATAAGTTCTATGCATGTTGAGTAGGATGTATGGTGTGCCCTACTTACCTATAAGTTGTCCATAGTTCTGTCCATGAAACTATCTCTTTGACTGATTAGTTTATCATCTTGTTGAACCAAGGAGGCCTAGTCCCGATCTAGCCCTTTGCCTAAAACTATGAAAGCTTGTTTGTCAAAGTGCCCAATAACTTAGAGACTGTGTTTAGGCGTTCTGGAATAGTATTTTGAGTTGTTAGTCCGTCTTATGTGTTTTCCCCAAAGTCTGATAGCCATTTCTCGGAGTTAGAAGGTTTTATGCTTCTATGCATGGCTGGAATGTTTGATTTCTATGTATTAATTAGCTCATAGTTACATTTAGCATGATTAATGGCTTGCTATAACATGTTTATGTCTGCTATAAACTAGTTACACTTGAAATCCCTTGTCTTTCACAAACTTGATGTTCATTTACTCCATTTTGCCCAAAGATCCTTTCTACCTTGAATCAAATCAGCCCTACAACAGCCTTGCATCATCATCTCATAGCTTCCTTGACCTTTTTGACCCCATAGCCCAGTTGATCTAACTTCTTGTTACCCATTTTATATCTTTGATCAGTTTTATCCCTCACAAACTTAAAAACAAAAAACAAAAAACATACTTCATAACTAGCCTAATATCAGAACACCACAAGAAAACACACCAACATCTTTTACACTTATAGAGAGAGCCCTCTCTAAGTCCAGGAAGGCTAGGTCCTTGGGCTCCAAAGCTTGGTTTGATGTTACATCGTCATTTGGCTCACCAATCGGCCAAATCATGGGACCCTAACAGAACCCATGGTAGCAAATGACACATTGTCACATTCTCCAATGCCAAAGAAAACCCCAGATTGAGGGACATCCTTATTTTTAGGACAATTGTTTTATAACTTAATACTAATATACCTACACTGTGGTTCTACTTGTAGTTCTCAAGGCTTTAGAAGCCTGGTATATGTGGTTTATCCTTACAAAAATCATGCTCAACTTAACTGAATTATTATAGCATTCCTAATCTATTGAATTTAGGTTCTCCATGTACAAGGGCATCACTAGAGATCATTACCAAAAGAAATGATTTGAGTAGAAGTTCCTTTTCCATTGGAGATGTGGTAGCCTAGTAGGAATATCTTTGTGTGAAAATTCCCAGATTGCTCCAGAATTTATATTGTTGGTTTCTTTTTCTCTCAGATTATATTATCCTTCAGTGTTCAGTTATTCTTATTTTGTACAAATGAGTTCGACTAGTGTAAGGGTTGAAGCTTCTCCAGTGGGCTTCAAAAACATATGCAGTTTATTCTTAGCCAAAGACATGAATCATACCATGTTGCAATTCAAGTTCTTTTTCTCCTCAACAATCCAGTCATACTCTCAGAGTAGTATTGGTTCTATGATCCTTTACTCCTAATTATCATTTATTCTAACATGAAAACTAATGAATACCCTTAAATAGAAGTAGGTTCTCCATACTCAAGGTCTTGATATTTATTTATGTTCCATACTCATGAATATAAAAAAGGGAATATCTTGACAAATAGCTTCATTTCCATAATGTCCTATGTTGCCAAGAAAAGTGCCTAGAATGGACCCTTTCATGTCCAGGATGTCCTCTACTACTAAGAAAGTGCCCAGAATGGACCCTTCTCTAATGTATCAAACCTCTATGCTAATTTTCACACTATTCTTAAGGAAGATTTGCTCAAGAAAAGTTAGCAACATCCACAAAGAGTGGATCCCCATGAAATATGTGCAAGAAATTTAAATATTGTCTATAACTTACTATTACAAAATGGTTCTAGAGTGAGGACAAGTGGCATTGGCAAGGTATCTCTCTTCTGACATTCCTTACTAGCTAGCTGTAGATGATGTCCACTTAACCTATGGTTGTATACAAGCCATGGATGTAGCCATTGTAGTCTAGCGCTATAAATATGCAAACATTTTTTTTTCCAAGACCAAGGTATAATAATTTTAATTACATAAAGGAATTGGGAAGTTAATTTAGAACACATTGAAACAATAGCTAAGAATAACACAACAGTAATCGTTCTTTTTAATCCCAATAATCCTTGGGTTGTTGTTTTCAATCATGAGAATTTATCCAAGGTTGCAGAGATGGAAAACAAGTTAAGCTTGTCAATAATTTCTGAGGGAGTATATGCACTTAAACTCTGCCCAGTGGCTGGTACCTATTTGGTAGCTTAAAATCAAGATGAAAACATGATTCAAGTAGACCACAAAGTCTGATTTTTCTTTCAATAGTAATTGCCCATAATACATGTAGGAAACTGGGATGATAATGGGAGTATTCAAGGAAGCTTAGATTTAAGTTCCATTGCTGATTTTTTGCCTACCTTTTACCCATAATGTGTGGATTTATACGGACAGTGGGATTATTTTTTTACACTCATGCTTTTATGACAAGTTATATAGTTTTAACTTATTTAAATTAATAATGGCCCATGTTAGTTGTGGCTGAAAAAATCTCATTGAAGGATTCAAGTTGGTGAGGACCTCCATAGTAGCAGTTTTGAACCACAACATATTGAATGTAATCTGAACCTCATTACTAAATTATTGATTGGGCTATCCATAATTTGTCTTCAAAAGCATTGATAGGCTAAGAGAGGTTATTTCTAAAAGGAACTCCTTTGGAAATGAAAGGTTAAGACCTTGAATGCATTTGTTTGGCAAGGTGCCATGCTTAATACTGCTTGCAACATTTTGGCCCACTTAAAGTGGAATTGTTTCATCAAATAAATCATTCTTTCTATTCTCCCAAATTGTGTAAGTGGTGGTCTTGTGGGAAAAATCTTTTAGGTTCCTGGCTTGATTGAGCCTTCTCAACCTCTCTTTCAAATTATAACAGATTTGGGAACATAAAAAATATCTAAAATATAGATTTTCTTAGAATTTTTCATTTTTAGGTCTTTTATATTAGAAGCTTAAAACCATCTGTCCCATAGATTTTGGGTCAAATTGCACCCCCAAAAGTCTATATCAACTAGATGGAGTGCTCCTCAAGAAAGGCTTGGTAAATCCTCAAACTTTTTCAAAGTAGAAATATTTGTCATGTACTCTTTCTCCAATGTGCAACAATGCAACTTCCTCAATAAATACATAAATAATCTTTGAGGTAGTTACAACTCCTCAAGACTTGTCTAAGAAAAGAGTTAACAACAATGAATTATTAATCATCAATCAGCCTCACATGAGTAAATCCCAAGCAACCAACTCCATGGTTGAATGTGCAAAATGAAGTAGTCAAATCCCAAAATAGTAAGTGGACAACCTCAAACAAAACAAATCCAAGGAGAAAAGAATGAAATATGGGTTTGACAATGCCAAAACTCCATGGAATAAATAAGTATTTGCCTTCAAGAATAGTAAGAAGTGACTCCACAAGTTTACCCTGCAAGGATATGTTCTAAATTTAGTAAGATGACGAAGTAATGTGACACCTTCCCTTTGCAAGTGTGAAATTTTTTTCCAGGGTCATTAGACCAAAAATATTGTGTATTTTTTTGAGTGTGTGCTTGCATTTATTCCTCATATCATCTGAAACTAAATGGTAGAGGTAAATCAAATGTGTTTCAAATAAATTGCATTCAAAATTTTACATTAGACTTACTAGTTTGCGATTGTGGGAATCAAATTTATGCAAAAACATTGAAACTATGGTGAGCTGCCAGCTAGAAAAAAATTATTCATATGTCTACCCAAATATTATAAGAACCCACTTTGAATTGGCCCAAGGAAATGCGAAGAGCATACACCCAATGACAAGTAGCACCAACATCCTCTGCAATGCCAATCAACTCCACAATGGTATCATACGATCAACTCTAGATAACAGTGAATCTACAAATGTAGCTCCAAAACTAAGGCCATCATTTGATATAAGTTTTTGCTTGAGCAAGATGCTCAAGAAAAATGGAGAGAAAAATAATGAACTTCAATTTTGAAGTGAAGTCCTATTTTGTTCTTTATTCTATTTTACATTTGGTTAGGCCTTGTGTGTATTTTAAAGATTAAGTGATCAAATTTGGTTTGGTCTTGAATCTAAAAAATTAATTAGTTGTCTTGGAGAGTGAAATGAAGAATGTGGGCATTCAATGTATAGTCTGGTATAATGGGCAGGCCGGGGTTTTAAATAGAGTTTGAGTCCCATATAAAGGGTTGCACTAAGATTGGAGGTATTGAGTGTTGGTGGTTATCAATTGGATACAAAGCAACAGACAAATTCAAGATATTGATACTCGGCCTACAAATGATCATTTGAAGGAGATATTCCAGCTGTTCAAAGTCATTTATTTTTTTCTTTTTTTTGGAGAATTGAATCAAGGAGTAGATCAGCTGTCAAAGGAGGCTCAATGTTTTCCAACAAGTCTTTATCTCCTTCGATGAAATGAAGGACAATGTTTCTTCATTTTTTGTTTCAACACTCTACAACTACTTATATTTATTGTTTTGTGCTTATATAGTTTGGGACCACTACAGGCCCAGTAGCTCGAGTTGTAGAACAAATAAGAGTTTTCACCCTTAGTGCAGAAATTTTCCTAAAAACAAAATAATTTCTTGGGCTGATATCTTCTCAATAAGTCAAATTTTCTTACAGTATTTTTATTTGGGAAAACATGTGCTTCTTTTGTCAACATTCTTGCATATTATGTTTTATTTCATAGCATTTTTCTTGAATGTGGGATTTTGTATCTTGTAATTGTCAATGTAAAGGAATAGTATGAACATGTTGGGTGTTTGCCTTTTTTTTTGCAGTTTGAGAAGAACATTCGGCTCATTGCACTAGCAACAAGTTGGACTAAACATGTAGATGATTGGTTCCCTCAATTTTCTTCTAGTCATATAGGCACAAGTTTTGTTATCTTAGCTGCAAAATGAAGAGGTAATGGAAATCAACCTTAGAAAAATAATGCTCCATAGTGATGGCTACTCCAAAGGATGCTAGAGATTTGAATATTGTTTATTGGTGTAAAGGTGGAGGGTTCTCCACACAAGTACTTCAGTTACCATGTGTGATTTTCTATACGTTGATTAATACATTCTAATTGACAGTAATAATATTATCTCATCTTATCTCAACTCTAATGTTACCACAATTTTTTTCATTCCAGAAGGATTAAGAAGAATACCTGGAATTTTTATGTATAAGGTTGTGATATCCCTAGAATAAGTACACACTATACTTGGAGGGAAGCTGCTGAAAATTCTAGGACTATGTCACTGCTTACACTTCAGGTTTGTCTGTATTTATTTTGTATTTAGTTGCTCTAAATAATTTGGCATATACACGCAGACTCTTAAGGAAGTTAAGATCTGAAATTATTTCATTTATAACTTGTTGAACACATTTATAGGTTAGATATCTTGATGTTTATATCAAATGGAAAGATATTTTATACCCATAAGATCATTGTCCTAATTGTAAGGTTGTGGAAAAATAGGGTGTTTCTTTTAGGAATGCTACCTCTTGTGGGAAAATATATGAAGGTGGTGAGGCTAAGAGTTTATTGGACATTGGAAACCTATAAGACATTCCTTTCTCTGTTGTCAAACATGGTAGAAAAGTTGAAGAGACTAAAGGTAGTGTATTCCATGTTTCCTTTAGTCTATTCAGATATCTTTGTTCCCTTTCATTATAATGTGGTGGTTGTGTGATGTACTAAAGTTTCCTGTTAATTTGTTGATTAATAAATAATGTTTGGCTTGAAGCAGGTTTGTGTTAGAAACAATTCTGGTTTGAAGCAAGTTTATGTTAGCAATGGCTATGTGAAGAAGGAAGTGACCAGGTTAAATCCTGTGTTATTGAATACAACAACAATATAGATGTTGGCCTACTTGTTAGCCCGACTATGTCCTAGAAATATTCTAACTCCCATCAGTCACGAGGATGATTCCTCCTTCAAGTGCTTCAGGAAGTTAATCAATGTAGAGTACACCATCATAGAATCCATGAGTAGCTGCAAGTATAATTGATCTACTCCTCCTTATGATTTAATCTAAACTCGTAGGTATTTATCACCTTTGTATTTTAATCATTCATCTGTTGCATCTTGTGCTTTAGGATTTTTCATTGGTAATCACATGGACACATTGTATGAACGCATCACAACTACACTAATTATAAATGCTAATGGAAGCAGAGTAGTTTGACTCACTACTATTTTGCACCAACAATACCAAATCTAACTACTAACAAAGATAGAGGATGAGCTATTAGCTTATGTATTGGACCACCACTTAATGCTCATTTTACCTTTTCAAATATTTTATGACAAAACTTTGATTGAGATTATCTATTCAGCCAAATTTTCCCAACACTGGCACCTCCCCAGGTGAGACATCCCATAGTCCCCTAGGGGATGATTAAGGGTATATATTCAACCAAATTTTCCCCACGCTCTCACTTACCCAAGTGAGACAATGCGCGAGGGACAATTAAGAGTATCTATTGATCCAAATTTACCCTTAGACTCGCACCTACCTAGGTGAGAAAGCCCACTAAAGATCGATTAAGTAAGAGTATATATTCAACAAAATTGTCCCATGGACTTTCACTTGACCAAGTGAGGTAGTCCATTAGGAGAAATTAAGACTATCTACTCAACTAAATTTTCCAAATACTTGCACCTAACCAGGTGAGCGAGCCCACTAGGGTCAGTCAAGAACATCTACTCAGCTAAATTTTCCCAAGACTTACACGTACCCATGGGACTCTAGCTAAGGAACAAAAACACCCTTGTTTCACCACCCATCCAAGCCTAGGTTGACTTGATTTTGTATCTTAATATTCAATTATTGATGCATTTTAACTATATATTCCTCTTCTATTTTTCCTATAATCGGTGAAATTTCTAGTATAGGATTTGGAAGTCAGAGAATAATCTGATAAAAGTAACTAGAACCTTCCCATGGGACATCCTGCTAAGGTGATTAAGACTATCTATTCATAGAAATTTTCCCAATACTTGCAGCTACCCAATTGAGAAGGCCCACTAGGGACGAACCTACTAAGGCAATTGAGGTTATCTATTTAGAAAAATTTGTCCAGGACTTGCAACTACCCAGGTGAAATAGCTCACTGAAGACAAACATGTTTAGGGGAATTTGAACCTTGGTTGGGGAATAACAACACCCATGTTTTACCAACCAACCAAACCCCATTCAACTTGTCTTTGATTGTGTGTGTGTATTTTTTTTCCTTTTCAACTCTTTTTTCTCTTTCTGCTTCTTATGTGTGCTCTTGGCAAAGTTGACACAAGTTCAAACACATTGGAACCATTCATGAAAATTTTGTACAATCCCCATAGCCAAGAACATATTGTACTAGAGTCAGAGAACTAGGAGATATATCTTCTCCAAGTCTAGCTTTTACGTGCACATATAGTCATCGACTCAATTTTTTGTTGGTTATCAAATTCACTACTACAATATAAACTCAAATGATGAAAGAAGCTGGCTATGGAAACTAGATCATTTATCACCTAAGCAGCTCAACTTGTTTTTTTTGGTTTCGTAGACTATTTTCAGTGCCTACAAGGCTCAAGACAACAATGAGTGGTATCTTTGCATTTCAAGGCTATACAGAACCCCCTGAAGACATGGATTGAGTATGGGAATAAAATAGTTAATCACCTAGACAACTTAATTCTCTAAGATGCTACGTTTTTTAATCTCCTATAAAATGCATGATGGTTTTTTTCATTAGGGAATTATTATGTTGTCGTTTTTTGTTTTAAATCACCATGACAATGGTCATTACATTTATGAAAGGGTTCAAAGTTGTGCCACTTTGTAATATTAGTTTTCTAAATGCAATCCATATTCTTGCAGAATATGTTCCCAAAAGTTTTTTAATGCTGAAAAATAGAGGCAACATTATCAATGGGAAATAAATAATCATTTTGCAAGCCCCTCAAAGTGTTTTAAGGTATTCTCCCATTTCCCTTGCCAATCATTTTTTTATTCAAGGCTAAACATATTCATAAAATAATAAATTGCCTTAGGATAAATGGGTTGTTTCAGTGATCAGCATGACTATAAACTGCAGATCTATCACTCAAATTCTTTACATATGATAGGGCATATTCTCAACCTATGGAAGAGAAGCTCTACATTAAATGGAGAAGTATTCTTTTGGTCCTATAATATGCTAGAGCTTTAAATATAGTAATATATTTACACAAGGGACATTCAAAGATAGGTAATATAGTAATTGTGCCCCAAATAAAAGTCATAGAAGTAACTTCCTCCTGTTGATTTTGTCCTTGACATGTACATTACTTTGCAGTTGGCTAACACTACCTATTCCATATTGTTGTAGGATACAAATTTTCATAGTACAAATATACTTTTAGCCATCTTGTTTTTTCCATAGGAGCATATGCATATTTTACACAGAGTAGTTAACTTAGTTCATATAAATTACAATCTCAAACTTGTTCTAAGACTTCTTATAGAATGGAATAAATGTATTCTACTTGTATGTTTGGTACTTCCCAACACTTCATTTACACCTCCACCCAATTTTCATAAATTCCATAACAATTAGGTAGGTACTTGCAACTTCGATGTTATTTTCCTTGTTTAGTAAAATATTTTCTACGACTTTACAAAGTTTTATAATTTCTTGAAATTTGTACAATTTAGAATTTATAAAGTTTCAAGGTGTAATTTTTTAAATTCTAGTTCTTTAAAGGGTGCTAGATCAATGGAAGAGCACCTGCTTTACAAGCAGGAGGTTGGTGGTTCGATTCCTTCGTGCCCTGATATTCATATGGAATGGTGACTAAGGCTCTTTTTACCATCGCTAATGAGCTTATGGTGACATTTTTTGACCCTCTCCAATAAGCTTATGGTGACATTTTTTTATCCTCACCAAAATATGAAATGGTGAGGGTCAATGACCGCCACCATATATATGCATCAATAGCGATGGCCATGAAAGGTCCATCACCATAAATCGTTGTTGTTTAAATGAAATGGTGACGGTCACTATCTTTCATTATAATCATTATTCGTGATGGACCTTGAATTTCACCACAACACCTATACTTTTAGTGACGCCACCTTTGGTGACGTTCAGTTTTTTGGTGACGGAGGCTAAGGTCCGTCACCATTGCTTATATAAAATCATGATGGTCACTATCTGTCATTATAACTCATTATTGGTGACGAACCTTGAATGTAACCACATCACCTATACTTTTTGCGACGCCACCTTTGGTGAAGTTCAGTTCTTGGTGATAGAGGCTCTTTTAACCGTCACCAATGAGCTTATGGTGACATTTTTAGACCTTCACCAATGTTATTTTCTCTTGTATCTATTGCTCACACTTCTTCGTCATTATTCCATTCATCCCTTTCTTTAGTTATCCAATATGGTTGGATAATATAAATGGAACAAAGAAATGCTTCCACATCTTCATCTTCTCTTGAGAGTGCATCTGCAACAACATTTTGCTTCCCCTTTTTGTAGATGATTTCAAATTCATAACAAAACATCTTTGTGACCCATTTTTGTTGGTCTCTTGAAGATAGTCTTTGTTCTAAAAATTATTTAAGACTATCATGATTCTTTTTTACCTTGAAGTGTCTTCCCATTAGGTACGGTCACCATTTCTTAAGTGCATGTATCATTGCCAACATTTCCTTATCATAAACAAGTTTGTGTAAATACTTTCCTTTGATTGGACACCTTTCAAAAGCAATGGGTTTTCCTTCTTACATTAAAACAACACCAATTCCATTTCCCGATGCATCACATCCCATAATAAATGTTTTTGTTAAGTCTGGTGTAGCTAAGTCCGGTGCTTAGCACATTGCCTCTTTAAGACGTTCAAAGGAATTACTTGCTTTTGGAGTCCAATAAAATGCACATTTATTCAGTAATGTTGTTATAGTTGTTGTTATTCTCCCATAATTCTTAACAAACTTGCGATAATACCTTGTCAACCTAATAAATCCTCATAGATGTTTTATAGTTGTGGGGATTTTACATTTCTTAACAGCTTAAATTTTGCTAGGGTCTACCTTAACACCCTCATGAGATACAATATGACCCAGATATTCCACCTCCTGTACTCCAAAGAAACATTTGGAAGTTTTTGCATATAATTGTTTCTCTTCCAATAGTTTGAGCACCCTATCAACATGTTGAACATGATCATTCTGAGACTTGTTGTAGATTATTATATCATCAAAAAACACTAACACAATTTTTCTAAGGAAGGGTTTGAAAATGGAATTCATCAAACCTTGAAATGTAGAAGGTGCATTGGTAAGGCTAAAAGGGATTGACAAGAATTGAAAACCAAAAAGAAGTGGAGCAGAGGATTGCTCTTATCAATATTACGAATCAGTTAAATAAGGCTACATTGGAAACATTAGTAATAAATAATTGGAGTGAAACTCGACTTAAACTGTGCTAACTGAAACTAAACTTGGACACTTGGATGGGCGGTTTCGACACCTAGCAGGTGGTTGGAATTAAATTCTACAACATTCTCCCTTAATTACAACCACATTTAATTAAGATACATACTTCTCTATCTCTTAACAAGGCTTACAAAAAAATTTGACATGACTTCAACTAGATTTCGTTTTCTTCTTCTCTTCTTCCAAATCCTGTAGCCTCTAAATTGTTTCAACTTTTTCACTTTTTTGTATACTTCAAACTTCTGCTTCTTCATTTTTTGGTCCAAGTATTCTATTGTTCCAGGTTGTCTAAGCATGTCCTGGACTTCTTAAAAAAAAATACTTGTATTTCGGTTGTTGCCACATATTTCCTTCTGTAGTGCGCTTTTTATCATCAATCTATTGCAACATAAGATGAGAATAATATTTTATCTCTTCAAAACTCCAATACCTGAAAACTTCATTGATGTGTTCATCATGCATGTTGTCTTCAACATTCATATCTACAGTTTCTGTGTAGACCTCATTTAGACATGGTGTTGCAAGCCATCTTTCAAGGAACTTTAACTCTTCTTCATAATTAGTTTGTTTACCTGCACATTGGAAATCAATGGTAAGTGTAAAAGCATCTCCAAAACCACATTGGTTTTGTTCCTTCTAATTTGCAATGAGAGTTGTCTTGTGTTGCACTTCCTTCTCTGATTTTGCCTTTGTCTCTATTTTATCTTTGTGGGATTCCTTCTCTACTTCTGCCTCTATCTCTGTTTCTGATTTCCATTTGCAGACTTCTTTCTTGAAATTTGTCTTTATCTCTGTTTCTGTCTTTGTCTCTTCTTCACTAACCTGTGTTGATGCAAACAAGTTTTCTTCCACTGATTTGAGTGGGACATTATCACTGAATAACATCATGTCTATATGATGTTTCTGTTGCATCATCTGCAACCAATCATCATTAGTGAAAAATTCTTTATCAAATTTTACATCAACAATATTAATCACTGGATTTATCATAGTAGTTTTACTCTCATCAACAAGCTCTATTGTTGGATTGACCATATCATCATCAACAAGTTATGTTGTTGGAAACATCAAATTTTCATCAGCAAGTTGTGTTGCTAGATTCACCATATCATCATCAACAAGCTCTATTGCTGGAATCATCAAATCATTATCAACAACATTTTTTGTTGGTATCACCAAGTCATCATCAACAACCTCTGTTGCTGGAATCATCAAATTGTCATCATCAAGATGTGTCACTGGATTCATCCAATTTCTGTCCACTTGTGGTTGTGCACAGTGGGGTTCACAATCACCTTCGTGCTCTCTCTTTGCTGCTTCTGAAATTTCTTCACAGACATCATCCACCTGTGGCTAATCATAGTGGGATTCAACAAACTTTCCATTTCACTATAGATCCACCTTCATCTTCAACTTAAATGCTCCCCCTTGCACCAAAACACCTCTCAAGGGTATCCCAGGTCTCCTTGTCTGTCTTGGCATTTGAAATCAGTGGAAGAATGTTGTTATCAGAAAATTGTTTTATGCATTTTAATGCAAAGGCATATTTTTTCCTCTTCACTTCCAGATCTAAAAAGATCTCAAACATCTCTTGTTGTTGCTTTAGCCTCCTGGTGTTTCCCATTTGTTGAGTGTTGGCTCACTACGCCTCAACAAGTAACACAAATTGTAGACATGACGTTGCTGCCTGGCTTACACAAGAAAGAAAAAACTTCTTGCAAAAATTCTTTTTTTTTTAAATTGTTCAATGCCCCGTAATAAATTTTAAACTTTTTAAACCATACCTTGAATCCTTCTATCACTCTTCTGCAATAAGCTCACATCGGAACAGTTTCGTAACACCGCTTCCACGTTGGTTGCACTGAAAAAAGTGCGCGTGGGTATCTGGCTTAAAAGTGTGCTGATCGTCCCTAGTATCTAGCTCAAACTAGTGCTGATCGGCCCTAGTATCAGCCTCAAACTAGAGCTAATGGCTGATCGACCCGAATTTTCCTTAAAAAATAGTGGTAATTAAAAAAAACCTAAAATAAAGAAAAACTTCACTCAGCTATCAGAGGCCTCTTCTTCTGCTGATTATTTGTTCTTCTTCTTCTTTTGGATCTCTTCACCTCAACATTATTCCTTTGGATCTCACACTCATGTTGTTTCTCTAGAGTCTTACAAAACGTAGCTTCAATCTCTATTGCTTTCAAGGAGTCTTACATAGGCGAAGCTTTTTCTTCAATTTGTTTCGTTTGCGCCATCACTGGCTTCTTCATTCTCGTGTTGCTTCATCACACGAGGCATCTTCAAACTTCTTCAAACTTCTGCTCCTCTCTCAAAGAGTCTTATGCAGGCTCGCCTCTTCTCTCTACTGCTCCAACTTCGCTCTCATTGTTGCTCTCTCCAGGAGTCTTATGCAAACTAGCTCTGATACCATTACAATAATTGAAAAATGAAAAATAAGTGGAGCAGAGGATTTCTCTTCTCAATATTACGAATGAGTTAAATAATATTATATTGGATACATCAACATTAAATTACTGTAGCGTGACTCAACTAAAACTGGACTAAGTGAAACTGAACTGGGACAGTTGGATGGACAGTTTTGACACCTAGTAGGTGGTTGGAATTAGATTCTCCAATAGGCATGACCAAAAATTCATAATGATCCTCATGATTTCTAAATGTTGTTTTCAAAATGTCTTCAGACTTAATTCTTATTTGATGATATCTTGAATGAAGATCCAACTTGGTGCAGTAAATATCTCCATGTAATTCATCCAATAATTCATAAATGACAGTAATAGGAAATTTATATTTAATAGTGAGCTTATTAAGCTCCCTATAATCTGGGAACATGTGCCATGATCCATCCTTCTTTCGAACCAATACTACTGGAGCAGATAAATAACTTTGACTAATATGAATTATATCGTCCTCTATCATTTCTGCAACCATATGTTCAGTTTCACTCTTTTGGGCATAGGGATATTTGTAAGGCCTGATGTTTGGAGGAACACTTCCTAGAATTAAATTAATAGCATGATCATAATCACGAATAGGTGGGAGGCCTTTCAGAGTCTCAAATACCTTGGAATGATTTTCCAAGACTTTTTGGAGATATGGAGAAATAAATGATTTCAATGTTTGGACCTCTAGTGAGCATAATTGTACAATTACGCCCCATTGTTATTTCTTTAAAATATTTCTCATGAAATTAGATCTAATTAACTTTCATGTTTTCCTTGCGATAGCCCTTAATTCAACTTCCTTTCCTACCCAAAAAAATTTCAAGAAAAGTTCTTGAAAATTAAAATCTATTGTACTCGAAGATTGTAACCATTGGACTCATAGTACAACATTAGCACCACCCATTGGAATGAAAAGCATTGGAATATTCAATACATATTCTCCCATGGATAGCTTGATATTATGGCAATTTCTAGAGAGATTTATAGTTCCTCCATTTTCAACCATTACTTGACACTATGGTGTTGGATATAGGAAGTAATTCAACTCCTTGGCTATCTTACAATGAATAAAATTATGGGTACTACCCGAATCAATCAACACTATTACCTTTTTCTTCTTGATATGTCCTCCTACCTTGAGAGTTTGAGGAATGGTAATTCCTACCAATGCATTACAAGATATGGTCGGATTCATTTCTTCTTTCTCTGGGGTTGGTTCCTGGTGTATATCCTCTTCTTTTGAAGTTTCCTGTTCATGTCCTTCCTCCTCTTCACAATCTATGTAAATATGAATTGTATAAAATCCATTTTTCTCTTTTTTCTTCCAATTGTTGTGGTTTCAACCTTGTAGGTTTTGGAAGGCTAGGAGAAGCAGCACTTCCATGTATATAGTTGTGAGAGTTAGGCTTCCTTTTTTCCATAATTTTGATTTCAATTTTTATTTCCAACCTGAATGCATTCTCTAATCAATCAGGTTCCCAAAGGTGAACCTCATGTTGGATGTTATCCTTTAAAGTAAATATGAAAACCTCAATTCTATGCTCCTATGGAATATCATTTACCCTTATATTCAATTTTTGGAACTCCTCAATATGCTCTGCCATTGAACCCTTTTGTTTAAGATTTATCAATTGGCTAAAGAAGGTGTTTCTCTTTGTATCTTCATAATGTGCTATCCTTTACTCCGTAAAAATTGACCAAGTGAAAATTTATTTACGAGAACAAATCCATCGATACCATACAAACTAATTGGGTTCTAAATATAAAGTTGCAATTTGTACCTTATGTGTGTGCTGCACATTATGGAGATCAAAATATTACTCCATATATAGTATCCATGTTACCGTATCCTTCCCATAAAACTTACTCATATCAATATTTGGAATGAAGTGGGTCTTAAACCCAACATTATAGTATCTAAAATCATCATTCATATTTTTTTTGTTCTCCTCGTGATTTTCATGGAAGAACTTTCCGCGATTAGGAAGTCTTTCTTGTAGTAACCTTGTCAAACCTTCCTTCAAACCTTCCATGAATACTTTTAAACCATTCATGTCATCTTTTATTTTTGCTTTTAATCCATCAATTTCGCCTTTTATTTCTTCTTTTAAGCAATCCATTTCATCTTTGGTTGCTCATTGTGAGAGAAAAAATTGTTGCACTTGGTCCCGTAGCTTTGATATATCATGCCGTAATTATTCCTTTTCATGCGTCATAGTAGAGCTTTCTAAGGGATTAATGGGTGTAGAATTTTTTTTTTTTGAGGATTTTTATAATGAAATAATAATATCTATTCTTCAATATTCCCTTTGAATCACTTCAAACTGATTTTTCAAAAAATACTAATGCAAAATTAAAAAAATACTCTCATTTTTCTTTCTTTTTAGGAGCTCTATATTTAAATTTTTGTATCACTGTGATTTTGGATATTCAAGATCTGAAATTTTGTCTTCTAGTAGCCCTCTGAGTCTTCTTTCCAATGCCACAAGTCAAACCAAATTTTGATTCTTCAAGATAAATATATTCCAAATCTTCCATGATGACCTGATTATGGACTCGTTCAGTAGAGCGAAGTTGTAATGGATTCCATGTGTCACTTTTTAAATATTCGACTATGAAATTGATATAGGAAAAACTAAAGTTCACGAACTTTCGACCACTTTTTACAAAATTCAAATCTGATTCCTGAAACAAAAGTTATGATGATTTTCCCTCAGTCCCCTGTTTGAGATGAAATTCTGGAGCTTGAAAAAACCTTAACTTCCTCAGATCATATCTCCAAAAATGTAGAGAACCAAGATATGAAATTCGCACAAGAGGTTCTATTGTATTTAAAATCCACGTGATTTCAATTTCAACTTCTGAAGCTTCGTAGAAAAAAACATTATAGAGAAAATTCCAAGAAAACATGTCTGCAACATTGAATCCCTACAATCCAAACCTCAGATACCAAATGTTATGAAACCAGCTCAAAAAATATAAGAAAATATAGAACAAAAACTTAAAAATTATCATATTCAAGTGGAAAACATCCTTTAAATTACATTAATGAACAATTCTTGGATTATTCAAATGAAAAAACCTCATTTCTATATATAGGAGTCTAAGGGGTCACATTATAATCAAAGTCGACATAACAATAATAATGTAAGGGCATAACAATAACAATAGTGGGCTTCTATGGGGAAAAATAATAACAATATGGGGACTACATGGGCACAAAAATAAAAATAATGGGGCTACACTAACAATAACAATAAGGGGATACACTAGTATTATAGGCACCTAACATTGATTGTTTGACTACTTTTGCAATTCTAGGTTTTCCCTTATTTTTTACAAATAAGCCTTATATAACCCTTTGGATCTCCCAAACCGTGATGGATTTTAGAAAAAAAATTGACGCTTATTCAAATTTCTATACTGGTAGAAAAAACCATGTTCCATAATTTCGAGATTCTTCTTCATAAGCACGAAAGTCGAGGTGAATGTTGCCAGTTTGAAAACTGTCGAATTTTGGGCCGAATTATTAATTATTCTCTAAAAATTTATTTGTATGACCTGGGTACATTTTGAATGATGGGTAGGTGTTAAAACATTATTTTGGACAAAACCCATCTTTGGTTTTCCCCGAAAGTGTGCCGAGATGTTGAAGCCCCAAATTGGTTCATCTTTAGTGCAGGAATGCTACTCTTTAGTGCAAGAATAGGTCAATGAGAGATAAGTGCACCTCTGAATGTCAAAAAGGATCCAAAGTAGTTATGAACATATTTCATCTATCATTTTCCTCCATGGCAAGATCAGATGATCAAGTGGTTCCCATATACCTTCATTTTGGTGCAACATCTCTATGGAGTGCAAGACCTGCATTAACAACAATAATGAACATCAATCCTAAGAAATGCATATGATGAAGGTATAAAATGCAAACCAAATGTAAATCTTTGTTATTGCATCAAAATAATGTATAAGTGAAAGATAAACTGGTAAAACGAGGGAATAAGTGAGGCATCAAATGGGAAAAAATATGCATTAGATACAACAATAATGGGGCTTGACATCCCCCCATGCTGATCATCTTGCATGTCCTCATGCAAGCGAGTCAACTACTATACTGATGTTCCCTTGCAAAAAACCAAAATTCAACCATAAATGTTCCTCCAACCATGTGTACACAGATGTTCCCTGCTAGATTTGATTGTTCCAAAAGATAATGCATGATGGTTCATTTTTGTACTAGATTATTTATTCATTAAGAACGATCCAAAGAAAATTTGATGTCAGGGATACCATATGAATCTTAACAATGTCATTACTACAAGAATAGTGTTATCATGAAATATTAAACAATCAAAATTTCCATAAAGAATCTCAACAGTAGCCTTAGTCATGAGTGTTTTATCTTAATAACCTCATCACAAATAAAAATGACATAATTTTAAAGCCATGACATTAAACATAGATGGAAATATGGAATAATAAATATAACAAAGTGATACAAATTCATGGTGACCATCTTACTATTACCCAAGTATATAGTTGAAGCTCCTCTTGTTCAAGCAAAGTGAATCACCTGCACTAAGGGCCACACATCCATGAAAACTAAATTATTCAAGAAGATAGAACTCCAAAAAATGACACCAGAAAGGTCTCAAATCCATTCTTACATAGATATGATAATGAGTTCAGGGAGAGACAAAAAAACCAAGTAAACAATAGTGTAAAATTAACTTTAATACCACAAGCATGGCCCTGCTGCCAACAGGAATCTATAGCCTCAACAAGGATGCCTTTTAACCTCATGAAATTCATGTGCCCCATCTATTAGATACAAATTCAGAGTCATTTAAAATAATTTACTTCAGTTTAGGAATTAACTGAAGGTTGGTGTCCTGGCTTGGTAACCAATGAATGATCGTTCCATTCACAAGAGGTAACAAGAATGAATAAGTCAACTTGTGATCAAACCTCCTGACTTCCAGCTTTTCAACTAAAATCCATTACCATGGCTTGGTGACCAGTAGCAGTTTTTCAATTCTCATTATAACACATAATCATGGTAGGTCGGCTCATCATATGAGACCTCCTATCCCTAAATTAATCCTTTTATGTTACAATAAAATCTAATTATGATTAACCTTAAATAGGTTAATTAATATGTGGGGAAGAAAATTTTCTCCTTAAGAGCATGATATGGCGTGAAAAGTTTTTAATGACTAGTATTTACTGGTCGCTCCTTCTACCCTAAAGACTCATTTTAAAGAAGGTATCTTAGATAATGACCAAAATATTCCTCAATTTAATCATGCTATGGTCCTCTGAGAGATCATTATGATTTTATAGGAGTGGTCCACCATATGAGGTTTTTCATCAATACCTTCAAAGAGAAACTTGAAAATTTTTCTTGGATGACAGTTTGTTAGAATGAATAGACCATAATTAGGGTTTTAAGCTTATTAATGGAAAGTATTAAACATAACAATAACAATCCCCCTATCTGACCCAATGAATAATATCAACCACTAATCAAAGTCAATTTATAATATATGAGGCATTAAGAGTGAATTTCTTATGACAAGGCTTACCACAAGAGTGCATAGTGATAGAAATTTCAATAGTTTTGCCTTACAGAATTTCCATTTCAAAAGTGTTTTGTAACTGCTTTATTTTTTTATGGAATTTTTATTCATTGCTCTTATACTACCCTACCCTAATTTAAAGAGTACTTCCAATGTAGAAATGTGCATAACAAAATTCTAATTATACTCATACTCAGTTTTAAAGAATAAACTGCAATACATACCAAAGTATGAGAAACCAATTTCTTTAATATATATGGTACCAAGAATTGTTGAATGATGAGGGAATAAGGTGTATTGACGACTAATTGAAACCAGGATTCAATGTGATCCACATATTTATGATTCTCCAACTCATGCAAGTCTTCCACAGTTTGATAATAACTCTCTTGAAGGCATAAGGAATCTGGTGAAAGAAAAAAAAAAACCCTCAAGTCCAGGCTCAAATATTTTATTTTTAGAGTGAAAAGAATGGTTAAGGGAAATTATGGGGTTTTGAGCTTCAAAAAAAGTTTCATAATAGGTTCCAATTATAGATTTCTCCTCTAATGGTCTTTTAATTAGATCTTCCCGGGGTGAATTTTTTGTAGTGATAGGATATGTTTCCAAACTCACCCCTTACCCAAACCTTGAAGATATATCATTACACTCAGTAGGGGAGTAAATGTGAAGAATAAGTGTTTTAAATTTTTGTGCAACCTATTGGTTTGGATTATTGTTTGGGCTATGGTTTGGGCTAAGGTTTTGGTTAAGGCTTGAACTAGGCTAAGGGTATGGATTAGGGCTAAGTCTACGATTTGGGTTAATATATGGACAAGGGTTTGGATGAGGGCTAGTGTATTGAGTAGGATAAGGGCTAGGGTATGGATTAGGGTGTAGACTAGGGTGTGGACTTAGGTTGGGTATAGGATTAGGGTTAGGGTAAAGAAAGGTTTCACTGGTAACTGGGACAATGAAGGATGGTAAATTGATGGTGCATGGAGTGTAATTTGTGGTTTTTTATGTTCAAGCAATTTATTTTGCATGAAAGAGTGCCCTAGGGAAGAGGCTCCAAACCATTATTTAGGCCATGGGTATATTTGGCTCAAAGAAGAGGGCCAAGGAGAGGGTCATTGTGGCCATGAATTAAGGTATTCAATTAGAGGAGGATTAAAAGTTTCCATGGAATTACAAGATTATAAAGTTGTTGGGTAACGTGCTTCAGATAATAAGCATTAGTCCAAGTATTTAATGGTGATGGGTTTTTAGTTATACCTAGCAGTTGATTTGATTCCTTGATTTTCTTAGTACCTTTAGTAATACTGGTAGTGATGGGCAATTTTCTTTTGTGTGAGCCTCTTCACAAATTCTACAAACTTTTAAGCTACTAAGTGGAAACTTTTGAAGGAAGTGTTCAAGTCCTACAGTTGGCACAGTAGATCAACAGTGGTTCTTCATCCTTCTTATGTTAATCCTGAAAATCATCCAATGTTGAAATAAAACACTTAATAATATTAGCTTTATGTTCAAGGAAAATACTAAGTTTTTCATTTATGAGTTCATCATTGGATGGTTTGTATATCACTACAACAACATCAAAACTCGTCATTAGAATATTCCTTGAAATACCATTTCTCTGTTCTCAACAATCCAACTGGTATATTTTGTCATGGTCGAATAGATAAGGGGGGGGGGATGTTTCTTACAACACCCGAGAAATTAAAAAATATTTGAAAAATCTGCAAGAAATAAACAAAAACTTGCAAGAAAAAATAGGTGAAAAAGAAAACCAAATGAAACAGGTCACCAAGGTCAATTCTCTAATCACCTCCCTAACAATGGTGCCAAAATGTTGGATGTAGTATATGGTATATTAATGGACCAACATTTAATTTCAATCCAGGTTTCATGGACTTCGATATGCAACACTTGAAATGCCAGAGATGGACTTCAGAAAACTGCAAAACAAAACCATATTTTGTTATGAAACTGCTCACACCTTTGGATTCATGCACTAGTCAATTCCTATTCTAATATGACACTCAAAAAATTCATTATAATAAAAACTATAAATGTTTCAAACACCAATCTTGCAGTTCTGTCAACAATTGTAAACAAACCCTAGTTATTAGCAACTTGAAAAGAAACCCTAATTAAGAGAAAATCCTAAATGCTTGGAAATCAAGAAGAAAACCCTAACTAGTAATTAACTTGAAACATGAGCATTAAGCAAGAAAATGTAAATATTGTATAAACCATAAGAAATCCAAGCTCTACTAATTCCAAACAAGTCTCTTAAATAAAAATAAAACTTGTATTCAAGTTCCTGCTCTAAATCATCTTTCCTCTCAATTATATGTGCAAGAAAAAGAATCAAAGTCACTCCACTCTATATGTAAACAAGAAACTGAAAGTATGACTCAAATATTCCTTTAATACTATCAATGAAATCAAGTGAATTAACAATAAAAGAATCTGTTGTGTGCATAAGAAAAATCAACCTCACTTCAACATATTGCTTTCTTGAACAACACTTCTACATGCAATCTCTTCAAATCAACTTAAGAACTGGAATATATAGTGATCATATTCATGCAAATGAGATTGAATAATTCTTTACTAAAAACAAACCAATGGGAAACTATCAAACAAGATCACAAGGACCAATCTTCTTCTTTCGATTCATGTTTCTGCATTATGAGTGTAAGGTCTCACAAATAGGGATTAGTTCTTGAAATATCTAAGTGCACAAGTCAAATCATCAATAGTGACCAAAGACAAGATTGATAATAAATTAAATGACCAAATCAAATGAACACACCATGTTCTAATGTCAATCAATTATGAACCAAGTATTACTCTAGCTTTCAACTGTTTTAAATTAAAATTTCAATTCACTTTCCATCCTTAGAATTATTTTTGTTGTAGTAAGCTTTAGATTAATTCTTAATCAAAATTGTTGACTTACTTCAAGATTCTGAAAGCCTTATTATGTATTTTATAAAACCTAATTTCATTCCAAGCAACAAATTTTCTTGGATTCACAAATGTACTTGTATGGCAACAAGGGGTCTGTAGAATCAAGTGAAATCTTTACTTGAATATCAATGAATACAAGTCTCAACTCAAAGGTATTCCAAATGAATTTCATGTAATACCATATTTGTGATGGAATTAACACACCAAGGTAATCAACACTATAATTAGAAAACCCCAATAATTTCTTCATACAAACATGGTATTGATTCACCATAAGAGTCAAATAAGTGCAATGTTTGAAAGGAAACTCTCACTCACACTCCAGGTTATTATATATATGTTTGTCCAATCAACCTCTCATAAAAATAAAAATAATATATAAAGGAAAATAGAGTATGAGGAAGACAACCACAAATATATCAAACCATCAAAATAACCTTGTTGTTAACACACTACAGTTACAATGAAAAGTACACTAACATGGTAGATATGTGAATTCACACATTAAATATACAACCAGAGGGATGTTGATCTGGTCTGGTGGGACCTACCAGTCCAACTCTCACCCTTTTTAAATAATAAATTAAACTACAGAGCTAGGGTGATCATCAAATGTGTAAGAAATAAAAGAAGAATATGACATTAAAAGCTTTCTATTAAAAAAATCAGTCTTTTACATCCCAAGCCATATGCTCAAGCTCCAAACCAGCAATATGAGGCTACACTAACATTTCCTCCCTTCACACAGGCCATGGCTAAGCCTTTGATAAAATTTACAAGGTGAATTTTGGCTCTAACAACCATTTTTCTTAATTCTGGAAAATTATATATTTTTAACAAATTGGCCTCAAAGATATTTGCACATCTTCCTAACCATGGAAAATTTTGGAAAACTATTTTGAGAAACCTAATTTTCCATGGTTTCAACAAAAACCTCGCTTGTAAATTTCTCATTCAACTCCATTACCTCACGAATCGTGCACAAAGTTGACTATTTGGCTACTTTTGCAATTCTGGGATTTACCTGATTTTTTACAAATATGCCTTAAAGACCCCTTCGGATCTCCCAAACCGTCATGAATTTTATAAAACCATTTGAAGCTTAGAGAATTTTCTATACTGGGAGAAAAATGTGTGTTGCATAATTTTGACATTCTTCTTCATGTGCACGAAAAACGAGGTAAACATTGCCAATTTAAAATTGTCGAATTTTGGGTTGAATTATTAATTATTCTCTAAAAATTGAACTATACTACATGGGTGCATTTTGAATGATGTGGAGGTTTCAAAACATCTTTTTGGACAAAAACCATCTTCGTTTTTCCCCGAAAGTGTGTCGAGGTGTCAAAGCCCCAAATTGGTTCCTCTTTAGTGAAGGAATGTTTCTCTTTAGTGTAGGAACATGTCAATGAGAGATAAGTGCACATATGAATGTAAAAAAGGATCCAAAGTAGTTATGAACATATTTCCTCTATCATTTTCCTCCATGGCAAGCTTAGATGGTTGAGTAATCCCCATATACTTCCATTTTGGTGCAGGATCTCTATGGAGCGCAGAGCCTGCATTAACAACATTAATGAACATCAATCCTAAAAAATTCATATAAAAAAGGTATAAAATGAAAACCAATTGTAAATATTTTCTATTGCATCAAAATAATGTATAAGTGCAAGATAAAGTTTCATAAACTGGTAAAACAAAGGAATAAGTGAGGCATAAAATGGGAAAAAAGATGCATTAGATACAATAATTATGGGGCCTAACAACAAAATACTCAGTTCCAGGACAATCAATGATTATCATGAAGAAAGTTAGACTAGGATATTTTTGGACTTATGTCGTCTTTCCATGAGTGAATTTTTCTTGCAGGTACTATATCTTGACATGACAAGATGATGCTCAGAAATGAGGAGATGGAGACTATGCTAGAAGACACATACAAAGTTGTGAAGACAATTTTATCTTTGAACAAGAAGATGAAGGGACACTAGATTGCAACAAAAAATGAAGGATCATGATCATAGTGAAGAGTCCCTATCCTCGATCCTTTTGGAGGAGGAAGAGGAAGAACATTCAACATCTTTATGAATCCACAAAGATAGCAACAAAAGGAGAATATTAACATTGACACATCACCATCAAGTCCATGTCATCAATGTCGATTCATGTCTTGTCAAAACGTTGCCTCAAGATTCATATGATTCGTCATATGCCACATCACTTGTGGATGTAAATTATTTCATTTTCAATAAAATTAGAAATGTAAAGTAAGTGGAATTCCAAAGGTCACCTATAGAATGTGAAAGGTCATGTAGAAGTCAAAGGGTCTCATGAGAATTTGAAAAGTCATATAGAAGGTTAAGAGTTACAAGGTAGGTGGAGAGTCACCTCATTTGTTATATATACACCCTCATATCTCAAGCAAAGGACTTTTCACCTTGGCTTCTCCAACTAGGAATTAGTGATTAAGATAGTTCTTTTTGAGAAAAAATGGTGTTTTAATGCTCCACTATTGGAGCTAGTGGTGTTCATTGTATCAATGTATCTTGGAACTTTTTCTTAATACTTGAAGCTAATTGAGCCAACACACTTTCATGTGTATATCCTAAATGTTGTAAGACTATTCTTTGAATGTTTTCTATATATGTTGTTGTATTTTGGTACTAAATAAATTGAAATATTTCATTGGCTTTAGTGCTACTTTTGTTGAATGTTTGTTGTCCTTGTTTTAATTATCGTTACTTCTTTGTGAACTATTTTGCTATTTGATTAACAATTCTTTCATATGTACATGCATGTTTATTTATTAGAGTAGTACTATTACTTTTATCTTTAGGACACACCTTTATTTCCTTCTGGTGAAATAACCTTGATACATTTTTCAATTGAACATTTCAAAAGGCATACAAATTGCTCTCTTTTTCTAACTACTGCAGGAAAGGAAAATATTTAAGAATAATGGCCATGGAAAATTTTAGGGGCTAATATTCGTAGGTGGGCTAATTTTCCATGGTTTTTCCAAAAAAAAGATTCGCCAATTTCCATTTTTTTATAAAAGTGATTTGCCCAAATTTTAGAATATAAAATTATTTCACCTTAAAAATCGCCAACATTATATAGAAATATATATAATATCACTATAAATTTGAATAATTTTACAAATACATCAATAAAATTTTTATATTTTTCGCATTAGGGACTAGTGAGATTCGCCAATTTTTTAAACTTCAAAATAATTTTCCATCCTTAAAATTCTCCCTGATAATGGCATCCAATCCATATTTCTAGAGTGTCTCCTATACCAAATGGTGTGAGGTCTAGTTGAGACTTCACATCTGGGGAGACCCCTTGTATTTTGGTGGGTTTTATCACCGTTGACACATGTGTTGGACAAGCTTAAGAAAGAACATAGATGTGAAAAAGGAAAAGAAGACTCAGGGAAATTCTTGACAAAGTTACGGACAATTTGCATGTAGGCTAGCCTTAAAATTCTGGAACAAATATATGGTTGCAATCTCTTAATGAAGAAATCTTTTCCACAACCGCACAGATGATGGCTTGTGCATATCGCTGGAATCCTCTAGCTACGCTCATGGGCCTACATGTGTGTGACTGGGAAGTAAATTTAGGGTAGATATTGTTCTAGCTTAGGGAAATGATCACCAAGGAAATTTTTCATGATAGCAATGTGATCATATGTCTCTAGGTGGTTGCAGTATTTTTTGAAAAGTGGACCCCATTTACATAATTGAATCGTGGGGATTGGTTCATGCATAGTAACTCTTAGCTCATGCTTACCCTAGTAATTATGTTAAAGTGGGTAAATGTGGGGTGGAGTGTTATGGTACCACAACATTAGTAGAGTCTGTTACATAAGTTAGGCACATATAGTGTAGTTAATGCACATGATAGTAAGCATTCATGGTGAGAGCTACAAACACACATGGGAATGATTGTTTATGATGGATGAAGGGATATAATAAAAGCTTAATGGTGTGAAATGTTTAGGTACAAAAGAGGTTAGGCACACAAGTTTAGTGCATGGAGAAAAAGTGCACATGGCTAATGATTAAGAGATGGTGAGTGTGATAAGTGTGCATAACAAATTCAATGCGCTAAAAAAAAATTAAAAGGAAAGAAGGTGAAACAACATACACAAAACTAAAACATTGAAAGAAGCCTAAAGGATGCCAAGAAATATTAAGTGATAGAACACATAAGAAGAGTTATAAAATGGAAAGTAAAGTTCAAGGAACTTGGAAAGTCAACTAACTAAAATAACAAGAGTAGGGAACCATATGATTCTATTTAATAGTCATAAAGGTCTACTAAGTATCGAATCAAGACACTAAACATAGATTTTTAAATGAATAAGAATGAGTAGGCACATTCTCCTTTCGTTATAATTTTATTTTTAATTTTGTCTAAATTTAGATGACCACTAAGGTCAAAATTTGTATTCCATTTTACTTGTCATGCAATTTTTTTTTTTAATGTTTCAAGTCTCTATATTTCCCATGAAAGAATTCTTTGTCCAAAATTGTACCCCTCAGCAATGAAGTTTTGATTAAAAATTATTCCTTAAATAATGAAGCTCTGATTTAAAAATTACCCTTTAATAGTTTAATTAGATTCAAAAATTAACTTATAAAATGGATTTCAATTTATGGATTGGTGCCATGGTTATATCATAGTTTAAACACAATGATTATAACCCCATATAGGGATCTTATTAACTTATATTTATATATTGAATAATTCAACAGGTTTACTTACAAAAGTTTGGTTCCAACGGCTCAAGAGTGGTGATATCTAACTGTATTACAACATATAAAGAAAGGGGAAATCCTGAATGTAAATTTATTATCAACTAATGTAGATAATTTTCATAGTCTTTTCCCTTCATTGGTCCAGAAAATTTTTCATTAGAATAGGGCAAAGTAAAACTTGCTAGATCTCAAGGAGAAGCAGGATAAGAAACTAGAAATCATAGAAATTATATCCATCCATTTGTTATCCACGACTAGGAAATTTGTAATCCAAAAATAAAATAAAAAATAAAAAAAGTAGTTGTCTAATAAGAAATGTTTAATGAGCACCAAAGGTTAGATTAATTGGTCAAGTCCACATTGTTAAAGAACCTTTGCTATTGAGAGATCATGGATTCAATTATCTCAACACTCTTTGGGTCAGGCTCTTTGGTTGAGCAAGTAGGAAGTGATCCCTTCAGGTAAATCTTCCTGATACAAATTTTTCGTGGACATAGCAGTCATTGATCCACAAGCTTTGTGAACCATATAGGAACAAAAAAACTAAAAAATTCTTAATTATATAATCCTTTTAATCCACCATAAAATTACAATAAAATACTTTAAAATATTTATAATTTATTAAATTTATAATTTAATACATATTTCATCAACACAAAAATTATATAATAAATAAATAAATTTGATATTTTTAACTAATTAAAAATTAAAAACAAAACATGATGGATTGGAGGTTTCTGTGGTGTAGTTTTTTAGATGTAGAATTCGGAATAACCACAATAGTCATCTTTTATGTCTACTGTGGTTATTCCTAATGGTTATTCCAAGTCCTACATCTAAAAAATAAAACATTTTATAATTTACATGATATATAATTTAATACATTTTCTCCCAAAGGCATAAAAAAATTGTAGCATTATTTTTCTCCAAAAGCAAAAAATTAATAATCAAATTGTTTGGACTACAAAATAAAAATAGCATCGGATTGGGGACTAACTAGAAAATTTTGATAATTGTAAATCACTTAAAATATCACTGATAAAACACGAAAATTTTACACAATGATATTGAAGATGATGCATCAATAACCAAATAAGTGCAAACAATATATACTATAATAAGTAGAAGTAGCATTCATCTTTTATGTTCTCAAACAAACAAAATCATTTGAGTTTAAAAAGAAAATGGTTGAAAACTAAAGAACTTGGATGTATGCACTCTTCTTACTCCCCGACGTGTAATTTCCCAATGATCCAATGCCTAAACTTTTACCTTACATTGTACCTCATCTCACGGGCTCTCAACAATTTTGCTAGGGAAGGAAGTGATCACCACGTTATCCTTCCTCTCTCTCAGCAACTTTGAAATGGAAACCTTATGAGAGTATTAGGTAGTTTGCATGCAAAGGTATTTTAGTAGACACAAAATATCCTATTAAGATTTCTCTTTCTCATTTTGTTTTGTGATTTTAGAGAGTGGAATTCTAGTGTTTTTAATAGTTATATGGTTTTTTCATTTCTTTCTTTTCTAATTTTGTTAATATTTAAACGATTATTAATAGATAGGTTTTAGCAAGCTATTCATAATAATTAGGTGGTAAGACTAAGTTCCACCAAAATTTTGATTTCACAAGTTTTGAATTTTCTCAAATTTTTGTTAGCAATTTAGTGAGCTTGTTTTCAAAAATTTTAGGAATCATTTTGATATTGAAATTTGCCAAGCTAGGGAGGAATGGGTTCTACAAGCATTTGTGAAATAGTAATATATACTCCAAAGCCTATAGGCCATCTCCAACATGCACATTGAACCAATGAAAAGACAGGGAGGAAAAGACATTGATTTTCTTCATTAAGAAGCCTCTAAAATGATATGAGAACACTTCAGTGTATGATGAACATGAATCCAAAATGGAGTTACTAACTTCGATCATGGATATACACTCTGAAGTAAATGGTGGTGGGTGGCTTCACGCAAAAAGAGACAATACTTCATTGACCATTCACTTCTAAGCCACTTGGCTTAAGGCTATTATGACCTATAAGCTACCTACAATAGCTATTAGGTATCAGGTTACACATAGACAGTACTTGGGATTTAGGAATGACATTTAAGCTCTAACACATGTCCATGCTATGTGCAAAATTTAATGACATTTTATAGAATTTGTTAACCATCATAAATACATCCCAACTACTTAATTTCTCATTTTGTAAGACAATCAAATAAATAATTTAATAATATTTAATAAAAAAATATTATATAATAAGAATTTTTCTCATTAAATTTAAACCAAATGACTAGTATATACATGTTATGTGTCATCAATTTTATGCTCGATTCATAGACCGAAAACTTTACTTTATTATAGAAAACATTGTGAAACCCTATAAAAAAGCCTAATATTATTGCAAAAATATATTGCCCTGCAACTAGAGAAGAGTTCAATTCTAATATCCATATCACCTACCATCATCCATATGAAAAATATATAATTATTAAAAATCAAACCCATCACATTTCCCAGTCGTGTTATCATTGATGACAAATTGCACCTTGGAGCTATTGCAAAACTTTTTTTTATAAATTTAATTTCTATTGATATTCAAAAAACAAAATTTACAACTGATGTGCATTGTTGCATATTTTTTACTTTTTCAACCAAAAAGCCCATATCCACATATAACCAAGAGTAGCAGTTACCCTGACTATCAACAAAACCATAAGTATTGGCCAGTAGAAATAATTACCACACTAAGTTGACCATTTACAAAACCATACATACTACTAAACTGGAAGGCAGACATAACAAGAAAGAACCAAAAGACAAAATAGCCCAACACATAAACCGGATAATGGAAGAGAACTAGGAGAAATTATTCATCAAGAATGATCACTAGATGATCTGGAGACGAATTTATGCTTACCTTGTTGAATGGTGTAGTGTGAACAATTGCTTCACCATTTTGAGGCGTTGTGGAATCAGTGTCTGAGTCTGAGTTGATGTAGCGCTCAATTTTGTTCACCCACACCCTGGTGTCATCTATATCGTATCTAATATCCCTCATTATACTATTGAGGTCCTCCTAACCCACAACCAATTTATAATTATCCACGTGCTTGTCCCGCAACACCATATGAAGCAGAGACGTATGTCTATGAGAGAATATTGAATGCGGGAAGTATAACCAATGTTTTCTCCATTTGCTTGGGTCTGATACCCACTCTGTTTTCCATTCACAAACCTCATAATCTGAATGATATTTTCTTTCGTTGAATTCTCTTACCTCTAGGGATCGTATTTCCTGTCAAACTTCCAAAGACACAACATTGTAAAAATTTTCCAATGTCTTCCAACCAAAAAAACAATGTTATCTAGAGAAAGACGCTATAGATGATCCTCCTCTTCTACTAATAAATTATTATCGCGATGCCATTGAAAAAAAACATGCAATAAAATTAGACCAACCAGACTTGAGACTACCACATAGGAATTTACGTAGAACAAGTTCAAGCCGAAACAAAAAAGAAAAAGAAAAAAACCTATCGCACACTAGATAATTGCTTCTATTGCACATTACTCTTAAATACACTATTCTTCTATTATGGGAATGGCTACTAATTACCCATAAAACAAAGGGAAAAATGAAGTACACGTCAACGGGGATGTGACCTCAGTGGTTTCCCTAGTTTTACATCAATTTAATTTGGCAAAGGGTCAGAAATCCGTATGGTACAAAATAAAGAAAGAGTGTGTTTCGGTCCACGCATAGTAGATATCGTAGTATCTAAGCAATGACATGTATGTATTTGTAAAATACATAATCATAAGCCAAAGGATTATCCAATATCAACCCATAGCTTAACTACATGTCCTAAGTTGTTTCATCCGTATGTTAATCTTTCACCTATGGCTTTCACTTGTTGGTCAATGGGGTTTGAGTGGTTGCTCTAAAAGGGTGGGTGATGATTTCTTTCCTAAAATATCAACAACATCATAATTATTATATTAAATTAATTTTATATATATGCGAATTTATTTATTAAATTAATTTGATGTTTATTATAAACTTAGTTTTTAAGTATAAGATTTTTAGAAATTTTTCCGATCTAGTTTGTCTAAAATTTGGTAGGGATTCATTGAAATCACAAATGTGACATATGAACTCTTAACGTTTGAAGTGCCCTAGAGATTTTTGAGGGTGATAAATCCATATATGAAGTAAAAAAACAATTTAAACAACACAAATCAAGATTTGGCCACATATTTTTTCATCGAATTTCAGCCAAAATTTTATCGGAAACTCCAAAAAGTCGCACTTAAAAACTACTACTTCATTATATAATTGTGATCAACCAATTTCCTTACTAATAAATGATAAATGCATTATATATATTATCAATTTTATTATATTAAATTTAAAAATTTTAAGAGATACTTTATTAGTATAAGTAAAACAATTATTGTTTCGATTATATATATATATATATATAGTCTAACTTATTGACGAAATAACCTTTTTCATCAAAACTCACCAAAATCTGGCAATACAATTTCAAGATTTTTGTTGTTTAAAATACATTTTTGAATTTCTAATGGGATTTAGCACCCTCAAAAACTACAGGGCACTCAAATTATGCATATTAAACTATTTAAACTCAAGTTTTAAAAAATATATGTTGGATTTTGATTAAAATTAACCAGAAAAATAGTCATGAAAAAAGTCATTTTGTTTATAAGTTAGACTATGTGTGTGTGTGTGTGTGTGTGTTTTAAAATTATTTAAACAATGTTTGAAGTTATCATGAAAATATTCATTATGAGCACAATATGTCACATGCGGGAATTGAATTAAATTGAGTAGGGAGGGTATCACCACCCAATCTAAATCTGTTTTATAATCCTATCTATTAAATATGTGTTACATCATTGATATGTCCATTAAAATGATCATTTGAAAATGTTGTTTTGAAGAAAAATTTAATTCACATTTTAATGTACTTACCCTCCCCTATGTGATGGGTTGTTGAATGTAACATTATTGTGATGTTATCTCTAAGATTATATATTTCTTTAATTAATTTTATAAAAAAAATTATAAACAAATTCAAAAATACTTCCCTGCATTTATAGATGATATCTTTAATAGATTACTTAACATAATTAATATATCCTCTTCAAGGAAATTCAATTCAATCATATACTAAAATAGAACTAACCAAATGCATTTTTTGAAAACTTGTAACAAAACTCAAAGATACTTTTTCATATTCAAAGATTGTCTTCGTAATAAACTCATCAACATAGACTATAGACTAGTATCCTCACCTCATCCAAAAAAATTCAAACCAACTACTTAACAATATAAAACTAGCCAACTCTTCACCAATGTCAACAATAAAACTAAACCTTTAAACTATATTATATAATTAAATATAACTTAGCCACTACTAATTAATAAACTTTTAAATATATATAATATAACTCAATTTCAACATATTCTCTATCCTTTATTTATATATTTCAACCAATTCTCTATTCTTTATTGATTAATTATTGATTATCAACTAAATTACAACTAATACTTATTTTTAATTTATTAATATTTTATGCAATTTAGATTATATATATATATATATATATATATATATATATATATATATATATATATATATATATAAGATTTTAGTATCAACGCCATTGGTTTATATTTTACACAACCAATGTACATATAAATTTAATTTAAAATTACTTTAAATTTTCAATATTATATATATGGACTTTTTAAAAACTAAATTTTAATAGATTAAATTAACTACATTTTATAAATTTTTTTAATTTTATGTATATATATGATTTTTGTGTGATTTTCAAAGAAAAAAATTAATATAGTCAAGATAAAAACGAATTCTCATGAGTTTTATAGTGAAACTGGTTGTTGGGCAGTCCCTAAAACACCATGGGTCGATAGGATCTCCCATCTTTGTGAGAATATTAACATTGAGGATGAAAATCACTTCCTCTTAAAATGCCCTGAGTACACCCACATTAAATCTCAGTTTCATAATCTTTGTTGCAATACCGACCTTTCTACATTTTAACATGTCAAAATTATAGTAAGCTCAAGACCTTCTCTCCAAGCTCTTTGAGCATAGAAATACAATTTTAAAACAAACTAAATAATTTGTTTCTTTAGGTCCAATAAACCAAAACTGAATCTCAGTAGACATTAACCATTATTATCATCAAATAAAAAATAAATTAAAAAATATTTTTGACTTTAAAATTTTCCATATCAATATGAATTTATATTAATATTACTTTTAACATTTTAATTATATATATAGCACTCTGCTATTAAATGTATTTATAAATAATATAATATAATATTATTTAATATTTCTCTAGCACTCACTTATTAAATACATTTATAGATAGTATAATATTATATTGTTTAATGTATTTAGAGATGATATGATATGATATTATTTAATTTTTAGTTTAAGAAATCACGAGCAAGATATGAGATCTCCCCTTTAAATTCGAGAGACCAATCCTTTATTCTGGATCCCGTGCCACGGAATTTTTTTATGATGAGCTAAGGAAAAAGTATTATTATTCATTTTTTTTATATTTTAGTTAATTATGTAAATTTTGACAATTTAATAATATCTCGGTAAGTAGTGATATGGTTTATTTGGAAACAAAATAAATAATAACTACTTTGTCAATTTTAATAAAATATTAATTTATGATAAGTAAATATGTTATAGAGATTTATTTTAAATATAAATATAAGTAAAAATATAATATAAGTAGAGAGATTATTTTTTTAGGTATAAATTTATTTTAAAGTGTAAAAATCATTGTGTAATTTTTCATTGTTTAAATTGTATTTTTGAATGCTAGAAAGAATATATAAGTTAAATTTGTATGTCTAAAAATTCTTTGTCAAGAAAAAATCATATTAAATTATAAAATACTGAAATCACTTCAAATGTTTTGACCATAAAAACTTAAATTTTCAATAGCTTTATATAATATATACATAATATTTTAAAACAATATATAAAATATTTTAGATAACATATGCATTGAGCAATTTTATAAGCACATTAAAAAGATTTTTTGTTATTAATATATTTTTAATATATGTCAATATTAATTCATATTAAAATCTTTTACTCATAACCCATATCCATATTTTATTATATACAACATTAAAATATTTTCTTTTAACATTTTTTATATATATAGATATATATGAAGTGGATATAGACATAAATTAGTTAACATAAATCTTCAAATAGTTTTTTCGTATTAAAATAATTTTGAAAAATATAAGGTTTAAACATCTTACTTCTTTTTTTTTTTGCTTTTAATCACATTACATGAAATTATATTAGCTTATATGGGCAACTAATTCAACATGTATAGCATATTTTTTTTCCTTTTTTTATTATAGCTCACATTTCTTTTTTATTTGAAAATTATTTTATTTTCATTTTAAGAAAAACATGTGTCAATTCCAAATTAAACACGAACATACTTACACATATAGCCTTCACACTAAACTATAATATAAATTTCTAACCTCAATAAAATTTAAATTTAAATGCAAGTAAAAATAAAAATAAAAACAATTTCTATTTATCATTAAAATTAAATTCAAATAATTCAATATATTTATAAAATATTTTAATTTTAATATAAAATTATATTCTTTAAATAATTTTTTATTTTAAAATAATAAAACTATTATTAAAATAAAACATTTTATTTCCTAAATTAAAAAATCTTATACATTAAAATTAAATAAATTAATATCTTAAAATTAACATAAATTGTCACAAACTTTCTTTCTACCATTAATAACGCTATTATACTAACTAATACCGACATTTTTATACACATAAATTATATTTAACTTATTTCAATATCTCAATCAACTCAAGTTTAACCAGGATTATGATAAAAAATATAAATTATCCCTTAACTTATTTCAATATCTCAATCAAAAATTATATTTCCATCAGTGGGAAACATTAAACATAGTTCAAATACAGGGTGATGGTGAAGATTAAGGAAACATTAAATATGGTTAAATATATATTTGAGAGTGAGAAACAAATATTAAATAAAATATTAAATAAATTATTATACATATATCATATATAATAATATATATATATATATATATATATATATATATATATATATATATATATATATATTAATTTTTTTTATTTTCAATTGAAAATTAAATCATAATCATAATAAATGAGTAAAATCATTTCTATAATTTATCTAAAAATTTTCAATATCATGCCCTCCAATCAATCATTATCAAATAATCCATTCTAAATTTCATATTCATCAATTAAAACCAAGCTAACTTCTATCTTTCTCTACATCTACCATTATAAGGCTGATCAATACTTATTTTAACTCTAAATTTCTATCTTTTTCTTTTAAATCTAACTTCTACCATTATAACACTGATCAATACTTATTTTTTACTCTAAACTTCTATCTCTTTCTTTTAAATCTAACTTCCAAAGCTCACAATTTTATTCTTTATATTTTAGTCATCCTTTCCTTTTACTTTTGTACTCCCTCTAATCTATCATCCCTTCTCTACTCTACTCACCGTCTAAATCTACTGCTATATCATCTACATTTAATGCGTATTTTGTCTTTCTCCAAGATTTTCTTTCTCGCTCATCTGTCTTTATCTTTATACAACTCAAAAATTTGTGACCAAATGTTTGATTTTCCAAAAAAATAAAATTGAAACAATTAAACCCAGTACCATATCCTTCCTCAACAACCTCTATATTTGTCTACTATCCTGCCTCCAAGATTTTCTTTCTTGCTCATCTACTTTTGTCTTTTTACAACTCAAAAATTTGTGACTAAATGTTTGATTTTCTCCAAGATTTTCTTTCTCGCTCATCTGCCTTTATCTTTTTACAACTCAAAAATTTGTGACTAAATGTTTGATTTTCCAACAAAATAAAATTGAAACAATTAAAACCCAATATCATATCCTTCCTCAACAACCTCTATATTTGTCTACTATCCTGCCTCTTAATCTCACACTGATTAGTTCTGCCATTTTATCTAAGGCTTACTGTCATCCTCTACAAATATAGAGTAATATCGGTACACATGGATTATATTCACCTTTACATCTGAAAATATTTATTAGTGTTTTTTAAGAATGGTTTTATGTAGATGGACTATATCGGCAGTAGGAGTCTAACCAGATCATTTTTGGATTTTTTTAATTATTTAGTTGATTGTTGTTCAAAATTTCTTAAAATTGGAGAAAGTCATGGTCTTTTTCGATATGTTGAATCGATTTAAATATCTTAAAAAAATCCAGCCTTCACCCTACTTAAACTAATTAATTAGTTTTAAAGTTCTTCAACATGCTAATGTTAATTAGTTTAAAAGTTTTTCAACATGCTGAATCAAAATTTGCATTAAAAAATAACATTGAAATTTAAAAAAAAAAAAAATATCATCACTAAATTTTATATAAAAAAAACCAAAAAGTAAGAATAATAAAATTAAATTAACATTATGTGATTCATTTCATTAGTTTGAATCTTATTTCTTTACCTCTGTGAGTGTCATTAGATGCAATAAGTGTTTAAGTAGTGGAATATTCAAAAATCATGAGGAATTAGTCAGTTAAGACTATCTCTCATGGAAATGGTCACAGTTGAATGACTTAATTAACCTTGAATCCCAAAAAATAATAACTAATAATAATGGATGTTGTCTCAACTGGTCACAATAGCAAATAATAAAGGGTTATCTAAAGAAACCAACACACACAATTTTGCCAAACTGCTAATTCTTTTTGCAGAAAAAACCAGATTCCACTGCACACAATTTTGCCAAACTGCTAATATTTTTTTTGCAATAATCTGATTAAAAAATCTTTAAAAAATCTAATTATGAGAGTATTTAAATCATTTTTTTATTACTAAAATAAATTCAATAATATCAAAAATCCCTTTACCCAAAATCCTAAAACTTAACAACTATAATTTTTCAAAATTTTCCACCAATTTTTTTCAATCAAAATTTTTATTATTTCCCAAACAAAATTGGAACATATTTTAACTATGACAATAATGAACATGTTAAACTCGTACAATAACTTTGAAGGCCCATACTGATTAGTATTTTGAACTCTTTTATATAGATATCATTGCGCTTTGTGAAGGTCTATTTCTTCTCACAATTGTACCAGTGCATCCGTGTTGGACAATACTCCAAAAAACTTATGACCTTCAAGAATATAAAATCTCCGCTCAGACTCTGTTCCGCTAAAAGTCTTCAAGTGATCTCTTTCATTTCACGGGTATCTCATAAAGGCATTATACTAAGCTAACAAATATTAAATTAAATAAATGGCCTATTCAATCTAGAAAATCATCTTAGAATTAACAAATTACTCTCGTGAACAAATCAAGGACTAAAAATTAACTAGTATTCCTCACCAACTGTAAACTATTTCTCAACAACTGTGTTCACAATATCTTCCTCGTCTGTCTTATTGCCAAAACAATTTGAGACTTTGAAAACTACAATTGTAAAATATCATTTAAAACTATATAAAATTTGACAGAAAAAATTGCATTTGCATCCTTAGTTGGTCTAGGTTTCAAGAATTGCATATACCCATCCCTCACTTCAAATCCAAATTCTCTTAGCCTGCCACAACGCCCTCCCTGTCATAATGTCAGGGAGGCATCGAGTGCCTCAATTTTGCAGGCCTCTACTGCTGACCTTCCATTTACTGTTTACTTATTTCATCAGAGGTCAGTGAACATGATAACCCTATCTCAACAGGCCTGTAACAATGACAAATTCAACCAAATACCAGAATCCCAATGAAATTGTGTGCAGAAATGGAATAATGACACATTCATCAGATAATAACAATGGCACTCAGTATTCCTGCTGGTAAATTATTTCATTAGAGAAACAACATGATAGAACAGAATAATTATATTCAGGAGGGTTAACGTTTTCTGGAGTCATCATCAATAATAATAATAACAACGATAGCATGAGTTATGTGTGGCTTGATATCTTGCCTGCAGCCGAGATTCCCACTTCATTGATTGGATTATCATTTAATACATATTATTCAGGGCATCGGGTTGCCATATTGAGCCCATATAGAAGAACACCAACCTTGAAATTTTGAAATGAAGATATACATAGCATTTACAGATGGTATTCTATTGTTAATTCACTAGAAGAACAAAATAAACAGATGAAAACAAAATAAACAGATGAAAACAAAATAAGAGAACATTGCTTAATATGGAAAACAAAATTACCACAATTCAGAATTTTGAAAAATGCCCAAGGTTTTACAAATATATTCATAATCAAGGGAAAAATTATAGTAAATTATAGATTATTCAGAAGTTATATGGTAGCTACCATGACCCTAGCACATACATTTTCATCCATTTTCAAAGGCATATCCATAGGTACTCTATCACTTTAAACTTCCTCTCATCAAATTACCTACACTTAATGTTTTCTTAACTCCAATTCTGTTGGCAACCACAATAGTCCCTACAACTAAGATCCCTTAGTGCCTTAACTCAATTTGGCACTCAAATGCCAAATTTCCAATATTCTTGAATAGCTTGAATGCCAAATTTCATAACCCCTTACTTTAGCACCTGAGGGCATGCAACCTAGAACTAGAACCATAGGTTTACAACCTATAAGGGCTAAGTTTGTTATCTAGTATCTAGTGCATTTTATTATTCACTGGTATTGAAATCCCCCATATCCTTAAATGTGTTAGATAAGCTAGATAACTTTCAAATGGAATCCTAACCACTGCACAATCCTTACAAAATGAACCATCGGTTCGAATTTCAAGGTATGACCAGCACATCTGCCATGTGACTACCACGCCGTCTGCTATGCCATGTCTTCTTCTATACCACATCATCATAGTGATGTCATCCTACCACGTGGCATCCTCTTAATTGTGCCACTTGTCACCTAGAAATAGGCCACTTGGCCACCCAAAAAGTCCAAATATATATACCACATGTCACACTCATAATGTCATGTCATCATCGTTGCTACGTCACTACCACCTGGCGCCATCTGTCATCCTGCTTGTGGGGTCCACCACTTGTGAACGAGAAAACTTGATATTTGGCTATTTTGGAAAGTGGAAAAATTGCTACATGCTCAGAGGACCAGACACACGGATGCACTTTTTGTTGTCACATTAGCTATCCAACTTAGCTATCAATTAGTGATCACATCAACCAATCCATAGATGCGACCTGTCATCATTTCCACATTGATTCCATGTCATTGTTGGCTCGAGGAAATTCATAAATCTAGTGATTTTTTGTGTAGTTTTAGTTATTCTACAATAGATCTAGTTGATTGAGAGACCAAAATATACATTTTTGTTTGTGGAACCACACACACGTAGAACTGTGATCCAAGGGACTTTCATTGGAAATTCAGACCTGAGTATTTTGTTAAAATGCTTGCCTTGCACAACTGCCATATACCCAGATGGTCGGATATCTTTACCTCCACGTGGAACTTTGCTCTTCTTCGGAATATTAACACACCTCTCTTCTGCATGAATCCAGTTCTAAAGACATAATCATGCAACTCCTGAAGTATTTGGTTCTGAGGAAATAATCACACAACCTCTAGATTGCCTAGATACAAAACCTTTATGAAATTATGTGCTTCCAAAATATGTTTAGATGAGTCTAAGATTTGGCTCCTTAAAAATAATTACGTAAACCCAAGATATGTCTCGATACCCCACCTTCTTTGGATCCTTTTCTCATTTCCAACCTTTCCTTTACTTTAAGAACCTTTTTCTCCTCAATCCTTGGGATTTTGACTAAGTGTCTGATCCAAGATATTTTGCTTATAGATGCATAAAGAATTACATGTAACAAAGCATTTGAAAATCATGAAAAAAAACTTAAGTACATAAAACGAAGAGCAAAGAGAACATAAGATGCATGAGATCAAGACAACAAAAGTTGATTACGAAGTTCGTCCAATTTGCACTACATCTTCGGGCCCTGCTCAACAGTGGGGAGGCCTTCATTCAATAAGTGGCAACACTAAGAAGAAATACAAGTAAAATTACATAAAGAACTCTTATACCTCCAATATGGAAAATGGCCGAAAAATGGAGAGCTTTGATGCGAAAACAGATATCACCATTGAGTTCTTGTTGCTGAGAAGTGTAAAATCGACATAAAATTTGTCCCAAACTAACACTGGTAAGTTCTGAACCCTAGGGAATATTTCTGATGCCCCTCAATATTCCTTGGGCATGGTTCCGCCCCTCTAGCCCACTCGTGGTTCTGCTGATGCTCCACTGCTCTGCTTGGGCACACTACGGAAATGCATTTTAATATAAGTTGAAGGGTGGATTTTACAAAGTGCGCCCACCTGGCGCAATGGTAATTGTGGCAAATGGTTGGAGAGGGGCCGGTGTATCAAATCTCGCCCCTCTCAAAATAGTCATATGTAGGTTACGTTGGTTTTTGTTTCTTTTTATTTGGGACTGCCCGATCAGGGGCCGCCACGTGGGCCAGGCGGGTTCAACCCCCATTGGTCCCCTTCTCTGTTGCCTTCGTGTAGTGCGATAAATAAGTGGTGTGGGCACTGGGCAGGTCCGCTCCACATGGCCTAACCTAACCACACCCGTTATGTAATATATATAGTGGTTCTCGCCCCCAACAAAATTGTTTAATGGTTGCATTGTATATAGAGGATAGGGTCGCTGCATTGGGCGGGGCCGACGAACCCGCCAACTATGGGTTCGATTCCCACCAGCTATGATATATATATATATATATATGTTGGAATGATGTCGGGGGTGGCAGCCCATCACCCCTATTATATATATTTTTTTCGTCTTTTGAAAAAAATATTTGTTTTTGAATTTAACAAAAATAAGGGTCATTGGGCTTTTTAACTAAGCAACAATTTCACTCGCTTCTCGGTTGCTGAGCCCCTTGTTGTTTGACCGTGAAATTGTAGGACACTTAAGCCTGGCTGAAGTCCAACTTTGACCAAAAATTTGACTTGCTCTAACTTCTTCATACGACCTTAGATTGAAGCATCGTTTGCACCGTTCGATTCAGAACGGAGAACACTTCGACATGGTCCTAGTCTTATTGTCATCTAGTCACTTTGATTTTTGAGCAATTTTAAAACCACTTGTTCTCTGAGATCCTCCTAGCTCAATCCTCCCCACTGAGGTGCTTTTGGACCATCAAAATAATTAACACATCCAACACATTGCTTGTGTCCTCGCCAAACCGCACTTTCAATCACCTACATTGGAAATCTAGTAAATCTTTTGCAATCATATACAAACCACACATGACTCAAACAACCCCTCACTTGCCAAGAGTTTATAGCACATACTCAATGGTCAAGGATTACATAATAAAAACCAATACTTCATCTTCTCATAAGGAAAGGCCAAAAATATCATCGTTTCATTTTAAAGCGATGGAAGACACGTCACCACTTTCACATTTATTCGCAACGCATGATTTACAAATTGTGGCCATAGAAAACTATTACCTCTAAAAAAACCATCTTTTACTTAATAAAGTAAATGGTCATCTCCATGTGGCAGATTTTCTTGTGGAATATCTTCAATGACTGGATTCTTCACGGGTGATTTTTGGGCCTGAAGTGTTAGACATGCAGATTTCTGGTGTTCATCCTTGTGGTAATGATTCTTCCTCTTCCAGAATTTCTAGATCGTCTTGGAACACTTCCTCCCGATGTGACTCTAATAAGTGTTCATGGATCCCTCACTGTCGCTGGAATGTGATGAGGCGCTCTCATCATCTTTTGTCGGTGGGTCACTAGCTATTTTGGAGCATTCCCCAACCTCCTTCCTGACATACCCAAGTCCTGCATGATGGGGTAATTCTTCTACTTTTATGGGGTTTATGATTCCCTGGTCATTAATGTCAAGGCCCTTTCCCTGATACCCCATTTTGTTTAACAATTTGGATCCAATACTTGTAGTATGTTTTTCAAAAGCAGAGAAATCATCATCATAACAAGTATATGAAATTGAAGAGTCACTTTTTACCTCAAGGGGGTTATGCTGCATATTTTCCAAGGCCTCGTCCTTAGCTTGCAACTAGCGTAGCAACCTTGTTTCTCCCTTTTTACTTTCTGTAGGAGTCTCCTTAACTCAATATTCTCTTCTTGATTACTTTGATTGATCTCCTCAAGTTCCTAGAGCCATGCCACATTTGGGCGACCTATTCACCTTTGGTAAATTATCTATTGAAATTTTTGTTTCATCGCTCGAATCTGAACCCAAATCGATGGGTTCATCTGTTGTGATTCCAAGAGCTGCAATCCTCCTTTCGTCACCAGAATCTGATCCCAAGTGAATTTGTCTACCTTGTGCAACTCCCGCAGCCGTTACCTTCTCATATTCATCTAATTAAGACTTTTGATCTTGTTGCAACTCTCTTTTGGCTCTCCTTTCTGTCACCCCTCTTAAGTCTTAGCTCAGGGTGCAGTTTCCAACAATTTTATTCGTTATGTCCCTCTTTCTCACAATGTGTACAAGAGGGATTTTCTCCTCTTCTCTTGGCTGTTGCAGCTTTCTTTGGGTGGTCATTTTGTTCACGCGTCCCCTGGCTTTCAAGATGCATGGCCTTCACACTGGCCCCATCGATAGTAGCAGGCTCAAACAATAATAATGAATTCCTAATGTAACCATGTAAGGAACCGATATGCTTAGTTACGATATCTGGCGAGTCTAATGAAATGTCTAAGTTCACTGCTTGTTTTATAAATTCTTCAGTGAATTTTTGCACATTTTGGCCTTTGCCTTGCTTTAGGTGTTGCCATTCCATTAATGCCTTTTGCTTATAGCCCAATCGGTAAAACTGATTTTTCAATGCAGAAATAAAATTTGACCATGAGGAGAGAAGGTTACCCAGGTTGTTGTTGCCTTGCAATTTTCTCTCCCACCAAATGAGAGTGATGCGACCCAGTCAAAGGGATGCCAACTAGATATTTGCCTCATCTTTCTTGATCTGTTGAATCCGGCAGTAGACCTCAATATGTATAATCCAATTGTTGAGATTTTTCGCATTACATTCTCCTTTATACATAGGAAAGTCAAACTTTACATCTAGTTTAAGGAAAGGTTTCTTAGATGTATGCCTATGACATCTGTGAGATCGATGGGAAGAACAAGAGGAAAGTGAATAGAAGATGGAGAGGGAGGGGGCGCTTCTCCACCATCTCCATGATTTACTAATCCATGATCATCTGCATCTTTCTTCTCAGGCTTGACAGTCTTTTCATACTCTGTAAAAATTTTGTCTACTTTCTCTGCCATGTTGTAGAATGCCTTGCAGTAATTTCACTCTTCTTTGCAACGAACTTCTTCATCTACCATGTCTCTTCTTTGTGGTGCATGTCCTTCTTCAGGATCAAAGGACTTAAGCTTTCCTTCACCTCTTTGAAGCTTGTTTCTGGTTAGCATGTACTCATGCAATTCACATTGAAAAAGACCTACTCTGATACCACTTGATCCAAGATATTTTGCTTATAGATGCATAAATAATTACATGTAACAGAGCATTTGAAAATCATGAAAAAAACCTTAAGTAAATAAAACGAAGAGCATAGATAAATTAAGATGCATGAGATCAAGACACCAAAACTTGATTATGGATTTTGTCCAATTTGGACTATATCTCTGGGCCCAGCTCAACAGTGGGGAGGCCTTCATTCATTAAGTGGCAACACGAAGAAGAAGTACAAGTAAAATTACATGAATCACCCTTGTACCTCCAATTTGGAAAATGGTCAAAAAATGGAGAGCTCTGATGTAGAAACGAACATCACCATTGATTTCTTGTCACTGAGAGGTGTAAAATCGACATAAAATTTGCCCCAAAATGACATTGGAAAGTTTTGCACCCTAGGGAATCTTTCAGATGCCCCTCAATATTCCCTGGGCATGGTTCCGCCCCTCTGGTCTGCTCGTGGTTCCACTCTTGCTCTACTGCTCTACATGGGCACACTGTGGAAATGCGTTTTGATATAATTTGAAGGGTGGCTTTTACAAAGCACACCCACATGGCGCAATGGTAATTGTGGAAAATGGTTGGAGAAGGGTCAAGGGATCAAATCCCGCCCCTCTCAAAATAGTCATATGTGGGTTATGTTAGTTTTCGTTTCTTTTTATTTTAGACAACCCACTCGAGGGCCAGCCACATGGGTTGGGCGGGTTCAACCCCCATCGGTCCCCTTCTTCATTACCTCCGTGTAGTGCGATAAATAAGTGGTGTGGGTAGTGGTTGGGTCCGCTCCAAGTGGCCTAACCCAACCACACCCATTATGTAATATATATAGTGGTGCCCATCCCCAAAAAAATTGTTTAATGGTTGTGGTGTATATGGAGGATAGGGCCGCTGCATTGGGCAGGGTCGACAGACTCGCCCGCTGTGGGTTCAATTCCCACTGGTTCTGATATATATATATATATATATATATATATATATATATATATATATATATATATTAGAACGATGTCAGGGGTGGCAGCCTGCCACCCCTATTTTTATATATTTTTTTCGTTTTTTAAAACAAAATATTTTCTTTTGAATTTAACGAAAATAAGGGTCATTGGACGTTTTAACTAAGCAACAATTTCGCCTGCTTCTCAGTTGCTAAGATCCTTGCCGGTTGACGGTGAAATTGTAGGACACTTAAACCTGGCCCAAGTCCAACTTTGACCAAAAATTTGACTTGCTCTAACTTCTTCATACAACCTTGGATTGAAGCATCATTTGCATAGTTGGATTCATAATGGAGAACACTTCAACATGGTCTTGGTCTTTTTGTCATCTGGTCACTTTCATTTTTGAGCAATTTTAAAACCACTTGTTCTCTGAGATCCTCCTGGATCGGTGTCGTATACCTCTAGAAATGTCTCTGAGAGAGTTATCCAACCAATTAATTTGCATGTGATTTTGAAACACTTACTTGCAGATAACATTCCTTCAAATATAGTCTATTAGACTATACATTCAACCATTAACAAACACAAAAAGTCATCAATTACAACTTCAAAAAGCTCCCCCTGAACTTGTATTCTCTTGACATCAATGACAACTAATTATAAACTTACTTAACAATATTCCAAAAAACTCCCCCTAAACATGATCATTTTCTTGACATCAATGCCTAACATTTGACATCAATGACAATAATTTTCTCAACAATCTCCCCCTTTGGCATTGATGGAAACACTATCAAACATTGTTAATCATTGATGGCAACACTACCAAACATTATTGGTCATTGATGAAAATATTTCTTGGAAAAACTCCTTTCAGCAGGCTGCTACTATTTTCTCATGCCAATGTTTGCTCACTTATCCCCCTTTTACATAAATGAGAAAAGGATCTAAAATACCCTATCTCTAACCATTCTCCTCCTAAGAGGATATAACATGCCGCTAATGATTTGTCTTGGGATGAAAACAACTACTGTGTTTCCAATGTTTGCTCACTTATCCACTGTTGTTGTAAACTCATGCTCCCCCTTTGCTTGTGAGAAGCCAATAGTTGATCACTCACCATATTTACATTCCAGTGATTGTTATGCACAACTCCAAAGTTTTTAGAGAATCTCCCCCTTTGACCATTCTCCCCTTAAAAGGGTTACTCAACATACATGAGGCTACTACTACTAAAAAAAAGGATACCAATTGAAAGAAAATAGGTAACATGCAAACTGATATATCCCCTCCCCCCCTCTTTTAAACACTTTACATTATTGAGACTCACATCTACCAAGCACTTAAACTTTTTCCTATCGTGTTGATGTAAGACTTTTTCTTTGATATCAATTAAGTGAATTGCACTATTCAAACCAATCCACACTCATAGTTGCTTCAAAAACTCAATTATACTATTGTTTTACAAATGAGCCAAAAATACACTAATGGATTTCATTTCTTGTTTTTCTTGAGCAATCAACTCTTCCTAAAACCAATTGATGATGCATGCTATTGTTGATTGTGCAGTTCCCAACTCTAGGGTTATGCATTGTTTTTCTCTTTGATCTCCTATCATAGAAATAATTTTAATATGACTTGATATCTCCCTTCTTTTCTTTTTCTTGAGAGTTATTCTTGTAGACCTATCTCTAATTTTGGGCCTTTTAACACACCATTCTTCTATTGTAGCTCATCTTCAATGATTATTATATTTTTCTTGTAACTTGAGATGTTGTCGTGTACTCCCCCTGAGACTATGTTGGCTTCTTCCAACTTCTATCATGTGCATTCATGATGACCCAATATCAATTGCTTCATTCTCTCTATCTTTTGTAGTGCACTTTGTGCACATGAGATGGTGTAGTGCACTGCAACTGGGTATTGTTTCTTCTATTGTTAGTGTGAATAAGAGATTGTCTTCAATCACTTATTGTTGTTTTTGCTTCCTTTCAACACATATAAATTGTTTGGAGTTTTGATTCTTTTTTTTATCAATTTTTTTTTAGTCTTCTTCTCTATTTCTACAGCCTCTTGAATTGAATGTGACTTCATGTCCACTGTCAACAATTTGAATCGCACTCAAGATGTTGTGCTTCATTCCTTAAACAAGTAAAACGTTATCAACATTTGTATTTTTATTATCAAGGCTAACTTTACTTCTTCCTATCACTTTGGTTAATCTACAATCTCCAAGAATAACATTGCCACGACTGATATTATTTAAAGAGAGAAATTTTCTCTTATCTCCAATCATACAATGAGAGCATGCATTGTCCATATGCCATTGATCATTTTTTTCTTGAGCACAAAATACTAGATTGCATTTCACTTGGCACTACTCTTCCTTTCTTTTCCATATCTTCCTTTCATAATTGCATGAGGTGAGCCTTCTTGAGAAATTCATTATTTTTCCTTCACTTTCATTTTCTTGATGAGAGAAATCAAATCTTAGTCGATTCATTGTTGCCAATACCATGCTTCCTTTGTTTTCACTTTTATTATTTCCATACTCAATATGTTGTTGGATTCCTTGACTTTGAGCATAGAGTGCAAATCCATATTCTTCTAATTTTTTTATTTATCTTTGTATTCAATGTCTAAGTTCATTCTATTTTTTCTCATTTTGAGACAGAGGTCTTATCTTTCCATATCTACACTCAACTTCTTTGTGACCATAATTGTTACATTTATAGCACTCAACAAGATCTAGGAAAGGGGAAAATGAATTGTATTTTTTAACAACATTCTCACTATATCCTCTCTTGTTGTTTATATGCCCATTCCTTGAGATCTTATATCCTCTCTTGTTGTTGTTACTCAACATATTTCAATTCTTTGAAAAATATCTATAATTTATTGCTTTGTGTCCAAAATTATTGTAAGAAAAACAATATCCATTAAAAACACTTTGATACCTAGGAGTACTTTTCCTTTGAGAAGGGAAGCCTCTGAATATTTGACCATCAAGAAGCAAGGCCTATATACTCTTATTCCTACTCCTAGTTGGCCTTGGGAATCTATCTCCATGGATTACGTGATAGGAATTCCTTCTACTAAGCATGGAAATGATTGTGATTTTGTGGTTGTCAACAGATTCTCTAAGATGGAAATTTTGGCAGCCTGTAAGAAGAGTATCACAACAAAATTTACTGCTAAGCTCTTCCTTGAAAGAGTGTGGGTACACTTTGGGATCCCACATTCTATTATCTCAGATCAAGACAACAGGTTCATGAGTACATTTTGGTCAAGCCTCTGGTCGATACTGGATACCAAAATCACTAAGTCCACGACTTTCCACCCCCAAACTGATGGCCAAACAAAGGTAATGAATAGGATTATTGCACACATTATGCGCATGTACAACTCAAAGCATCCCTACATATGGGATGAAAGCCTCCCCTATGTCCAACAAAACTACAAAAGAGCTCTCCATAGCTCAACAGGATAGAGCCCCTTTCAAGTGGGATTTGGATTCCAACCATTATGTCCCATTGATGTGGCCATACCATTTGCAACTACTCAAGAATATTCGACTCATGTCTAGTCCAAAGCTAACAGGTTCAAAAATATCATTGAGCGTATCTAACACATCTTCCAGTAGGTCCATGACATATTAGACAGAGCCAATGATAATTAAAAACAATGACATGATCAACATCGAGTGCCACACAAGTTCCAGGTGAGTGACAAATTTTGTTTACATTTAAAGAAGGAGCGCCTTGCTAGGCCCCACCGTAAGCTTCGCCCGCTATGATATGGGCCATACACCATCACCAGGGTTATAGGGGAAAATTCCTTCGAGCTCAACATTCCATCATTCCTTGGCATGCATCCAGTGTTCAATGTGAACCACCTTCGACCATACTTTCCACCATTATTGGACACATCACACATTACAGAAAACTCACCCCAACAGAGTTAAACCCAGACTGCATGGAACATGCCACAACTGATCGGATCATGAAAGTGCAGATCAAGAACACTCTCCAATAGAAAATCCAACTATATCAGGTTTTCAAAGTTGTCCAACTCATGCACCAAGGCAGGTGGATCATTAGGGACCAAGTTCAACACAAGTTTCCACATCTCATGTAGGAACTCAATGCAATGGGGATTATTAATTCCTAAGGGGGGAGGATTGATCCAGGTGGATTGGTAGCCACCCACATATTCCACTTGGACCCCCACTATTGTTTCTTTTAGTTTTTCAATTTCCTTAATTGTAGCACCGTTTACTATTTTTTCCATCTTTTCAGGTCATGATCTTTCGGAGCCATTTTGAGGCCCTAAATGATGTTTTTTTGGGAAAATGGGAAAATGTAATAATCCCAAATGAAGAAGCAGCAATATTTGAACATAATAATGGAAATAACAGTGAGCAAATCAATACACCATTTCATAAGACAATTGTACAACCATTTTATTAAATATATCAGCAAACATTTAAGCACAAGGTCTTGAGGATCAAGTCACTCAAGCAATATGAAACAAGCCTCCAATAGGAAAATATGCTAATACATGAGAAATATTTCCATACAAGTGCCATGAGCCATGAAAACGCAGTTTTTGGGCATAAACGGCTACAAAAAGATATAACAAGGTGGATTTGCTAATAAATAGCTAAAACAATGTTGGGAGTGAAGATCTAGGCTCCCAAACACATTTCCAAGACAACATGGAAAGGGTTTCCAAAAATACCCAAAATACCTAAATGCCGGAATGGAGCCCTAGGGCTGAATAGAAGTTGCTACTGAATAACTGGATGAATATGGCTATAGATGATATATATAATGAATATATATCCTCCAATAGATCCTTCAAGTGAAAGGTTGATCCTAACACTGAATATCTCACTCTCCAAATCAAGCACTGAAACCTCCACTGCAAATGCTCACTGAAATAATGTAGTCAAAGAGGGAATCTGCACTGTAGATGATGGGAATAGGTTGGCCTGGTGCCAAGATGTGAAAGAAAGCTCAAAAACCTCCCTTGTTGATCTCCCAAATATAATAATGCTTCCTCCTCTAAAAAACTAGCTCAGAAAGTGGGTTTCTCAACCCTCCACTGCAACACCCTGCAACACAAAAAAATGCTTTGCAGAAACTGCGTTGTAGTTGAAGACTGAAGCTTGGCTAGAATTCCAAATGTGTGGAAATGATGGTACAATACTCTTCCAAGAGGCTACCTCAAGGGAAGAGATTGGATCCTCACTCGGGAACACCCTGTGCTAAACAACACTGCAAGCTCAACTAAATAGCTGAAGGATGCAAGAAGTCATGCAGACCACAAAATCAATAATCAATAACATAACCCACTATGGATGCCTTGCATTCCTTATAAACAATGTGAGCCTTCTCACCTTGGGTCCCACTCATTAGGGTTTCCACCATCATGGAGTCTTCCTCCCATTCACACTGCACTATCTCTTAATGATGATCCACTCCCTCCATACCATCATTGTTGACTTGGTCAAACTTGACCTTGTCCACATGCATTAGCCCCTGTTCGCACATGAGGGTGCTTAATCCAACTATAAATATGATTCCTTTTCACATTAAGAGGGATTTTATGCCTACTAAAGAGATTTATGGTCCTCCCTACCCATTTATTCATCTAACTAAATGACAATAGAAAAATTAATATTCCAATTAGCTGCATGCTAATTTAGGAATATTACAGAAAATGTGAATATATGTCTAAGATTTGCAGTCGAAAGTTTTAGTCCTAGGATATATATTTCTAATGAGGTATTGTGCATGTCAAACGAAGATTGCATGCCAAAGTTATGACCTTGGGAAGTTGATGTAGAAATTTACCCCAACAGGGCCCATAGTTTTGGTGTTTCATCTCCTAGGGTTAGGTTTTTGGATTTTTATGGTTTTCCATTGTTCCTCAATAAAAAATAGGCCCTCAATCCTCATTGTAACAAATTTCAGAGGCATGTAGCTGCCACATCGCTTCTTAGAGACAGGCTACCATCACTTGAGCTATTTTATTTCCATTATGTATGTAAGCATATTTCAGTTCTCTAATATTAATGAAATGGAGTTTTATTTTTATATCTGTATTCTATTTCATTCTAGTATAATTCCATATCAGAGAGCGATAGAGAGAAAGAAAGGGAGAGGGAGGGAGGGATGAAGGAAGAAATAGAGATGAAGCAAGGGAGAGAGAGAGAGAGAGAGAGAGAGAGAGAGAGAGAGGTAAGTGGAGGGGGAGAGAGAAGGGGGAGGGAGCAAGAGAAAAAAAGTGATCAAGGGAGAGATAGAGAGAGAGATATGGAGGAAGAGGGAGAAGGAGAGGGAGAGAGAGGGGGGGGAGGGAGAAAGAGAAAAAAAGTGATCAAGGGAGAGAGAGAGAGAAAGAGAGACATAGACGGAGGAAGAGGGAGAAGGAGAGGGAGAGAGAGGGAGGGAGGGTGAGGAGAGGGGGAGGCAGAGTGAGAGAGTGGGAGAGATAGGGAGAGAGGGAGGGTCAAGGAGGGTAGAGAGAGAGAGAGAGAGAGAGAGAGAGAGAGAGAGAGAGGGTGGGTGCGATAGAGAGAGTGGGGAGAGATTGAGAGAGGGGTCTAGGAAGAGAGGGAGGGAGGCAGCAAAGGAGTGTATAATTTCCTTGAAATAATGAAACTACTTGAATAAAAAAATCGAAAACTAATTTCCTTACACCAAGACACAAAATTTCTCTATGATAGATAAAAAATAGAATATAAACAAAGATAAAGAAACATAGTCACACAAAATAACACAATATTTTTCTAGGGAACCCAACTGGGATAACCCTCTTCTTTCTATAAATTTTATTGATAAAAACAGAGAAAACATAATTCTTTACAAGGAAAATTGTTTCAATAGAAAACAAGGTTGTTATCTCTACTAATACTTATCTTAAAAATTCCCTGCAAAAATTCAAAGAAACCCTTAACTCCTTTTGCAACTGTCTTCCTATTTTGTAGCGCTAGATAGGCCCTTATTATTTAGGAATTAACACCTAAATATTATCACAGTTCTGCAAGGAAAATTATCCCTATGATCTATGTACAAGATCCTCCTTGATACGATGTTCCTACAATATGCTCTCACAAAAAATCATGCTCATAATTATATACAATGATGTGACTTCACCCTCCTTTTAAGCTTTTTTACTCAAGCTAAATCTAGAAAGTTTAATTTTGGAACTTAGACTTGTGATTGATTTTTTAATTGAGTCAAAATGGCTCTTCTAACTCATCCTTGATTCAATTAAACACTGTTACTCTCACTCATATTTTTCCAAATATATAGTCGCACTTGGAGAACAACAAAATTGAGCCTCCAATTTCTTCGCATGAGTTAACTTCTCCCTAAACTCATCTTCAAACTTATGCTTGCTAAAGAAGAAAACATTGAGGCCATTCTTAACAAATTCATAATTTAATAAGAACTTTCTCGCTACTATTTTCAACAAGAAGGGAGAGAGAGAGAGAGAGAGAGAGAGAGAGAGAGCATGGGAGATGGATGAAGGGATAATGAGAGAGAGAGAGGTAGCAAGGGAGAGGGCTGGAGGGAAAATTAGAGAGAGAGAGAGGAAGGGAGGTAAATGGAGGGAATAAGTGATAGAAGTAGAGAGAGAGGGAGTGAGAGGGATGAGAAGGGGAGAGAGGGAGAAAGGGAGAGGGAGGGAGGTAGGAAGAGGGAGAGGGAGGAGGGAGGAAGAGAGAGAAAGAGGATGGAGGAAGAGAGAGGGATACAAAGAGAGTGTGAGAGAGAGGGTAGGGAGGATGGGGGAGCGAGAGAGAGATAGTGAGAGGGATCCATAGAGAGAGTGAGAGAGATCCATAGAGGGAGTGAGAGGGAGAGAGAGAGAGAGAGAGAGAGAAAGAAAGAGAGAGGTAGGTAGATGGAGGAGGAGAGGGAGAGAGAAATGGAGGGATGAAGGGGAGGAGAGAGAGAAATAGAGGGAGGAAGGGGGAGAAAGAGAGATGGACAAAGGGAAGGAGTGAGAGAGAAAGGGGGAATGGTGGGAGAGAGAGAGAAAGAGAGAGACAAAGAGTTTGGGAGTGAGGGAGGTAGAAGAAGTGGGAGGGGGCGAGAGAGTGGGATAGAGGGAGGGAGAGGGAGGTAGAGTGAGAGAGTGGGTGAGGGGAGAGAAAGAGAGAGATGGGAAGTAAGGGAGGGAGGGAGGGAGGGAGGTAAGGGAGGGAGGGAGGTAGGGAGGGAAGTAAGGGAGGGAGAGGTAGAGTGGGGAAGAGATATAGGGGGAGGGAGGGGGAGAGAGAGAGAGAGAGAGGAGGCCGTGAAGGGAGAGGGAGAGATATAAACAAAGAGAGTGGGGAATGGAGGGAGTGAAAGAGAGAGAGAGATAGAGAGTTAAAGGTAGGGAGAAAAGTGTGGAGAGTTCACGAGGGCTTCACTCAATGAACCTATAACATATCATGTGCATTTCTGGAATACTAAAAAATACCCTTAATTTGACTACATATTGGAAAATACCTATAAAAGTCACATTTTTTATTCCCTTACCAATATGAACCAAATAAACCTTCCTAATTTAAAAAACCCCTACTTTCACTACATATTGTAGACATCCATTTTTTCATTAACATTATTTTCTACCCCTACAAATTTTTTCATTAACTTTGAGCTCCATTTTTTATACCTGAAAATATAAAAACCCTTAACCCCTTATTATATGGTCAATATATTATTTCATTTTTTCCTCAAAATATATCCCCGAATATGAATGCTCGTGGTATGGTATTTCTCCCCTAGTGAAGCCCCTATGGGAGTTATAGAGAGAGAGGGAGGGGGATGGAGGGAGGCAAGTTGAGCATGAGTGTGTGTGTGTGTGTGTGTGTGTGTGTGTGTGTGTGTGAGAGAGAGAGAGAGAGAGATGGGAATGGAGGGAGAGGTAGAAATATAGATGGAGAGGGAGGTAGGGAGGTAGAGCAAGATAGAGATCTAGAGGGGGGGAGAGTGAGAGAGAGTTCTATAGAGGGAGGGAGAGAGAGATAGAGAGAGGGGGAAGAGAGAGAAAGAGATGGGGAGAGAGGGAGTGGGGGAGAAAGGGAGAGGGAGAGGGATAGGGAGAGAGGGAGAGGGACATAGCGGGAGATATAGGGAGATGGGAAGAGAGAGGGAGAGATATGGGGTGGTAGGGAGAGGGGGATGGAGAGATAGAGAGTGAGGGAGGGAGGGGAAGAGAGAAAGAGGGAGTGATAGAGAGGTAGATATAGAGAGTGGGGATATATATATATAATCTCTTCATCCATCCCCATGCCCCCCCCCCTTTCTCTCTTTCTCTCCCTCTCCCTCTGGCCTCTCTCACCCTAATTCTATCTCTCTCTCTCTCTCCCTCTCTCCGCCCCCCTCCCTTCCTCTCTCTATTGCCATCCCTCCAAACCTCTCTCTCTCCCTCTCCCTCAATATTCATTTATTTATCTCTCTCTCCTTCCCCCTCCCCCCCCTTCCCTCCCCCCCCCGGCTCTCTCTCTTTCTCTCCCTCCCTCCCCCCTCTCTCTCAGACCATCTCACTCTCTCTCTCTTGCTCTCATTAGGGGAGTTTTGAGGTCTAACATGGGTTTCCTAATGAACTTATAAAATAATAGTGAATTTAATAAAATAATATCACATTACATCATCAAATTTTGGAGGGAAAAAGAAAAAAACTACTTTTTGAACTCGTATTTTCAACTTATCTCCCTATGGGTTTACTCAAATTTCAAGTGGGAATACTTGTTGGATGCAAAATTTGATTCCTCATCCAAGGAGTACCCATGTTGCATACTTTCGATGGACCCTCATATATGAAAAATGATAAATATATGAAAAACGTGATTGTAATCACGTTTTTTCACGTATTTATTAGTTTTCGTATAAAAGGGTCCTTAAAAAGCATGCAACATGGGTACTCCTTGGATGAGGAATTCAATTTTGAATCCAATGAGTATTTTTTCTCGAAATTTGAGTAAAACCTTAGGGACATAAGTTGAAAAAGTAGTTTTATTATTTTATTATTTTTTAATCTTTTTAATTTTTTACCCCAAAAATGGTTAATCATCCCCCATGGTTGAGATCACCATATTGAATTATATTGGTCCTTGTAAAGATGATTTTGGTTGTACATTTTTCTTAGGAAACCCATTTTAGACCTCAAAATTTCTCTAATGTTCCCTCCCCCCCCAACGCTCTCTCTCTCCGCCCCCAACCCTGTCTCTCTCTCTCCCCCTCCCCCCACCTGTCTCTCCCTACACCTCTCTCTCCCCCTCCTTCCCTACCCCTCTCTCCCTTTATCTCTCCAACCCCTTCCCTCTCTCCCTACCTCCCCCCTTCCTCCCTCTCTCTCCATATTCCTCCTTCTCTACCTCTCTCCCTCTCTCTTATTCTATTCCTCTATCTCTCCCTCCCTCTTTCTCACTCTCTCCTTCCCAACCTCTCTTTTTTTCCTCCCTCCCTATATCCCTCCCTTCCCCTCTCTGCCTTTATTCCCCCCCCTCTCCCTAAATCCATCTCTTTCCCCTCCCTCCCTATCTCCCTCAATTCCTCTCTCTCTCTCTCCATCCCCATCCCTCGTTATTTTCTTATATCTCTCTCTCTCTCTCTCTCTCCACCCCTCCCTCCCTCTCTCCATTCATATCTCTCTCTATCTCTCTCTCTCTCTCCATCACCCTTCATCCCTCTCTCCTTATCTCTCTTCCTTTCCCTCTCCCTTCACCCCACCCTCCCCCCCCCCCTCTCTCTCTCTCTCTCTCTCTAGCCCTCCCTCCCTCTCCCCATTGGTCTCTCTCTCTCTCTCTCATACCCCCCTCTCTCTCCATCCCCCATATATCTCCCTCCCTTCCCCCCCTCTCTTTCTCCCCATCCCCTTCTCTCTCTATGTCTCTCTCCATCACCCCCTCTACTCTCTCACTCTCTCGATCCTACTTCTCTCTATCCATCACCCTTCATCCCTCTCTATTTATTTCTCTCACTTTTCCTCTCCCTCATTCCCTCCGTCCCTCCCCTCCCTCATTCCCTCCCTCCCTCCCTCTCTCTCTCTCCATCACTACCTCTCTCTCTAACTCTCCATCCCTCCCTCCACCCTACTCCCTCTCTCTCTAACTCTCCATCCCTCCCTCCACCCTACTCCCTCTCTCTCTCTTTCCATCTCACCCCCTCCCCCACTCACCTTTTCTCTCTTGGTCTCCTTCCCCTCCCTTTATCTCATTCTCCCTCTACTTGTATCCCTTTCTTTATCTCTCTTTATCTCCCTCCTTCCTCCTTTGTCCCTCTCCCTGCCTCCCTCCACCTCCATCCCTCTCTCTCTCTTCCTCTCTATCTCCCCTCTCTTGCTCTTCCTCCCACCCTTCCCCGTCTCTCTCTCCACCACCCTTCCTCCCTCTCTCTCTAATTCTCCCCCTTTCCCTCTCCCTTCACCCCACTCCCTCGATATGTCTCTACATAACCCTGATATTTATTTATGAAAAAGGTATTATTGATGTCTATGTGAGCATCTTATTTTACTTAGTGCAATAAATCGATAAGATTACGAATAACATAAACAACATAAGAAAATGAAAACACAGTCAAACACATTAACACAGCAAGAATTTAATAACGGAGTTCACCAAACTTCCTAGCTACATCTCCAGGTCCTTAGCTTCCAGTGCTGACTGCTTTATTTTGTCTTCAAAATGCTTTTACATGTATGAGCTCAAGAACAAAAACTCAAATGAGAAAATGGACCTCACCATTGCGATAGGCTCAAAATTTTGGTCAAAACGAGTATAAAATTGCCTATATTTTTCCAATGTGACCTCCAGACCCCCTAGAGAAATGCAAAACCACTTCTGCCCTACACAAAACCACCTTCCTGCACAAATACTACCTCAGTCTGCCCGCTAGTTTTGGATTGGTTCGACTCTACGCACTGCACAAATGGAAATTCGGTGGCTTGATTAACAAGCTCCACCGTATGGTGCAATTGGTCATCGCATATGTTGAAAGGCGCATTGTATGTAATGGTTTTGGAGGTCAGCAAGTCGAAATCCCCGTCCGACCATTTCGTTGAACCTCCGGTGGTTACGTATCATATATGGTAAACAATTAATATATGCGATGGTTTCGAAACATATATGGTATAACATATATGTATTAACATATATGCGGCGGCAAAAACCTTGTGATAAGGTTCGGTTCGTTACCATATATATCCATTAGTTACATTAAAATATGGAAATATATTATATGCAGTTGATAAAATTAAAGGGTTTGACGGTCGTGGGGTTGACCCCGACTATCCGGCCTTTTTCAGGAAAAATATGCCACTCCAAATAAATATAATGTATCTACATTTAATACCAAGAATCAAGGTAGCATGACCGGTAAACGGACTCTGATGAAAACCTAGCCATTTCAGAAGGTCAGGGGATCGATTCTCCCTAACCCCCAAATTTTTGGAAATAAATCCAAATTGGGAAAAATACGGGCTGCCACGTGTCAGCCTTGGATTGGCCCATTCCAACCAATCATACTTTGACACATCACTGATCTTGTTGACATCATCCTGGACATGTGGCATATTCTTGGGACAATACGTGTCCTGCTGACATCATCTGACCGTTGACTTTGACTTTTTTCCATTTTGCCCTAATTTTTAATAAACTTTGACTTGCCATATCTTTTGCATACCAACTCGGTTTTATGCGCAATTCACACCATTGGAATCTTATCAATGAGCACTTCGACTTGATCCTATTTTCATCTGCATTTGAAGATTTTGATCTAGAGGAAAAACTGAATCCATTTTGGATCACTCCTCCCCATTGGAAGCTTTTAGACCACCAAAAGTTGGTTTTAGTTGTCGAGTAAGCCCAAATAGAAGATACTCAAATTCTCCCCGTCGCGAAGTCCTTATCCTCCTATCAAGAATTGTGTCCTCCTGCAACTTGTTGAGATAATCTGGCGAAAAATCTTCAATTGAAGGTACCTGACTTTGCTCTTCTGGATCTTCAATCATTGAAGGTTCATACAATCGCAAGTTTTCCATGTTTACGACATAATAGATTTGCATATAAGCTGGTAGATCTAGGCAGAAAGCATTCTCACAAATTTTGTCAAGAATTTTGAAAGGACCATATCTAATTGGTTTCAAATTTTTACCTTCCCCTTGAAGTCTTTCTTTGCTGATATACAACTAGAATTGATCACCAACTTGAAAATTGTACTCAACTCGATGCTTTTTGTGCCTCGCTTTATACTTTGCTTGGATCTTTTCCAGTTTTTCCTGTACTTGCTGGTGAATTTCCTGGATCTGTTCAATGAATTTGGTTTCTTTTTCCACATCATTGTGTCCATCAACTGCTATGTCTTTACCAAAGACAAAATCGAAGGGAAACTTTAGTACAAAACCAAAACAAGTCTCTAATGGAGAGCTTTGAGTAGAAGAATGTTTCGCATGGTTGAAAGCATGTTGTACATAACACAAATTCTCGTCCCAAATCTTAAGATGCTTGCTGCAATAACCTTGAAGCAACTATAACACTTTCTTGCTTACCACTTCTGTCTGGCTGTCTATTTGTGAATGAAATCCTGTGCTTTTATTTAACTTTGTGTCTTCTTTAACTTTGTGTCCATGAGTTCCCATAAACTTGACCAAAATTTCCTGAAAAATCAAGAATCTCGATCAGATACAATAGAGGTGGGTAACCCAAAATGAACCCATACATTTTGAAAGAACAACTTTGCAAATTTTTTAGCTGTGACCTGTTTAGTACATGGTGTCAAAATACACATCTTACTAAACCTATCCACAACTACATACAAATAATCATGACCTTTTCAAGACATTGGCAATCCCTCAACAAAATCCATGGATAAACTTTCCCAAGGATGAGAAGGAATTGGAAGTGGATTGTACAAGCCTAATTTTCTATTACTTGGCTTTCTTATAGCACACATAGTACATCCTTTAATATATCTTGAAACTATTTCATTCATTTGTGGCCAACAACAGAATCTTTGTAATTGTGCAACTATTTTACTTACACCAAAGTGACCTAAAATTAGAGAAGTATGTGCTTCTCAAATCACATTAACTCTTTCAGTTTGTGGAATGCATAATTTTCCCAAATGATATAAGGGTTTGACCTTTATGAAATAATCCAATCCTTCCACCTGCTTTCCATGACTTAAAGTTGCATATACATCCTTAAAATTTGTGTCTTGAGCATATTGTTCAATATAACTTTCATGCATTACTGAATTATGCTTAAGAATTGTGGATGCATTTATGATTGGTCTTGATAACATGTCTGCAACCTTATTATGTATGCCTTTCTTATATCTGATTACAAGATGAAATTTCTATAAAAAACCCATCCAACGATAGTGTCTTTATTGTTACAATTTAGTTTGTGAGTGTAAATATTATAGTGGTTAATGATTTGTATGTACGATTGTTTATTTCCCATTATGTAATGTTTCCACTTTTTAACAATCTGTACTAATGCATATAATTCATTATCGTATGTAGGATAGTTAACCACTGTTGATGTGAATGTATCAGAACGAAAGAATATAGACTTTTTGTGTTGCACCAACACTGCCCCCATGGTATATTCACTTGCATCTATCTCGATCTCAAATGGATAATAAAGTTCTGGAAATGCTAGTACTGGCGCTGTACTGGTCCTTTCTTTCAATGTGTTGAAGGCTTTCAGTTGTTTTCCTCCCCACTGAAACACCTGTTTCACACTTGTCAAAGCATGTAGAGGATTTGCAATCAAAGAAAAGCTAGAAATAAACTTCTCCATTATTGTGCTACCCCTAAGAAACTTCTAACTTCTGTAGCAGTATTGGGCTTAGGCCAATTTACAATGACTTCGACCTTAAAGGGATCTATCTTCAATTCACCACCCCTTACAATATAACCCAAATAATTTAAAGATGTCCTACCAAATTCACATTTTGACAGTTTTACATAGAGATTTTCTCTTTTCAACACATCTAAAACTTGCTTTACATGCTTTATATGTTCATCCCATGTCTTACTAAAAACAAGAATATCATCTAATTAGACTATTACAAAATCATCTATAATGGCCTAAAAACATTGTTCATGACACGCATGAATGTAGTTGGAGCATTGGTCAAGCCAAAAAGCATAACCATCCATTCATAAGGTCCTTGCTTCATTTTCAAAGCAGTCTTCCATACATCTTGTTCTGAAACCCTGATCTGATGGTAGATGCTTTGCAAGTCTAACTTAGTGAAATAAACTGCATATTACAACTGATCTAATAAATCGTCGATGCAAGGAAGAGGATAACGATTCTTTATTGTTATTTTTTTAATGCTCGGAAATCAATGCACATTCTCCATGAACCATCTTTCTTACATACCAACACAATAAGTGATCCATATGGTGAAGTGCTTGGTCGAATAAACACTTGATTGAGCAATTCCTGTACGTGCTTCTTTATTTATGCATTCTCTAGAGCTAATAACATGTGCATTCCAATGTTAGGAAGAGGAGCATTTGGCCGCAAATAAATCTCATGTTCTATCTGTCGCTTGGGAGGAAGCCCTTTAGGCTCTTGAAATAGAATATCATAATCAGAAACAACTTTAACTAAATATAATTTTTGTTTAGGATAATAGCCTTAAAAAGCACCGGATTTATCAAGATCCTTTTCTTTTACAATCATAAGTAAAAAATGTTTACTTGAATTTATAATTCTTTTCATATGTCGTGAATTTATAAGAGTGTAGTTATCTTTAAGTTTGTGAGCTCTTAATACATATTCGATTCCATCCTTAGTGAGTCGATACTTATTCTCCCTTCAATAGAAGACATCATATCTATTATACAATTATGGAATCCCTAGTACAATTCCACATATATCCAATGGGACTATATCTAGTTCAACCTCATCTACAAACTCTGATCCAATTGCCAAACGAAGTTTGCACTGTTTCGTAACCTATAGTTTAGTTTTGTCATAGACCCAACCCAATGGGTATGGCTTTTTATGAGGTTTAGTTTCAATACCCAATTTCTTTACAATTGATTCAACAATCAAATTAAGTTTAGAGCCACTATCAAACAAAGTATCAATTTTAGTATGCTTGGAAACGACTCTAATATGAAATAGCTCATTTCTTTTCCTCTCATCATTTTCATTATCAACATAATGCAAAGAAGTACTTGTAGATGCTTGAGAATTTTTACCTTTTATACCTATAGCATAGTAGCATCAGTCTTTCGCTCTTTATTCCCGAACATTTTAGGTTTCAATTTTGGATGCAGTGCCCAACAGTGTGCCTCATCATGTCCTTATTTCTTATAGTGAGTGCATGTAGGCTTTTATTTCTTCACAGTGTTCTCTTTCCTTTCCTTCCATTTTTGTTTCTTCTTTTCCTTATTCTTGATTTCAGTAGATTTAGATGACTTTCCAACATCATGAGATACATTTTTACCCCTAGCTTCTAGATGAGTTGCTTGAATTGATACATCATCTAAGCTAGTCGGATTAAACATCAGTATGGTATGCCTCAAATAACTATGTAGGCCACCTATGTATTTCAAAGATGTTTCTGGTGAGTCCAATGATATGCCTAGTGTCAAATCTCTTTTACGAAATTCCTGAGTGTAACTTTGCAAACTTTGACCCTTTAACTGACGCAATGTTTTGTAACTCATCATAGCTTGTTGCATATAAGCCAAAGGATAAATTTATTTTTTAATAGAAGAAACAAATTCATTCCATGTCAAAATGATTTTACCATATTTTTTAAGATTTGCTTGTGTATTACCTTCCCACCAAACAAGTGCGGTTCCTCCAAGATGAAGGCTAGCAAGCTGGATCTTCTTTATTTCTGAAAAAAAAAAATTGTACCCTGCTATAAAATTCAATTTGTCTTGTCCAATTATCAAGATTTTTAGCGTTAAGCTCACCATCATAAATTGGCAAATAAAATTTTACATCTAATTTGATCAAAGAGGATGTCTTCTTCTTCTTCTTTTTAGAAGAACTAGATTTATGAGAAGAGGACGATGATGAGGATGATGGAGATGATGGAGGAGATGGTGGAAATAATGAAAGAGGCTTTTCCCCCAATACTTTGTCTGGTTTAGGTGATGAAGTGCCTTCACCTTTGCCCTTTTAAACTCTTTATAAATCGCTTCTACCATAGAACGTATTGTCATGAAGTTGTCCAAGAATTGAGCTTCTGTTCCCAATACGTTTTCTTCCATCATCTTCTTTTGTGAAAATACCCTTCCAATCTTTGGATTTGCCTCAACAAGTTCTCCTTCTCCTTGTTTGGACTTTGACCTAGTAAGCATTCAATATTCACATGACATTGTCAAACCTTTAAAAATTAACCTTCAGCTCTGATATCACTTGATCTATATTTATGAAAAAGGTATTATTTATGTCTATGTGAGCATCTTATGTTACTTAGTGCAATAGATCGATAAGATTGTGAATAACATAAACAACATAAGCAAATGAAAACACAGTCAAACACATTAACACATCAAGAATTTAATAACGAAGTTCACCAGACTTCCTGGCTACGTCTCTGGGTCCTTAGCTTCTAGTTTTGACTGCTTTTTTCTGTCTTCAAAATGATTTTATAGGTATGAGATCAAAAACATAAAATCAAATGATAAAATGGACCTCACCATTGTGACTGGTTCGAAATTTCGGTCAAAACAAGTATAAACTTGCCTATATTCTGCCACTGTGACCTCCAAACCCCCTAGAGAAATGAAAAACCACTTTTTCCCTACACAAAACCACCTTCCTGCAAAAATACTACCTCGGTCCACGCATTGGCTTTAGACTGGTTTAGATTTGCGCACTGCACAAATGGAAATTTGGTGGCTTGATTAACAAGCTCCACCATATGGCGCAATTGGTCATTGCATATATTGAAAGGCGCATTGTATATAATGGTTTTGGAGGTCGATGGGTCAAAACCCCCGCTTGACCGTTCCGTTGAACCTTCGGTGGTTATGTATCATATATGGTAAACAATTAATATATGCAACGATTTCAGAACATATATAGTATAACATATATGTATTAACATATGTGTGGCAGCATAAACCTTATGATAAGGTTCGGTTGGTTACCATATATATTCGTTGGTTACATTGACATATGGAAATATATTATATGCGGTCAATAACATTAAAGGGTCTAGCAGTCGTGGGGTTGACCTTGACTGTCTGACCTTTTTCCGGTAAAATATCTCGCTCCAAATAAATAAATGTATCTACATTTAATATCAAGTATCACGGTAGCTTGACCGGTAAATGGACTCCAACGAAAACTTAGCCATTCCGGGAGGTCAGGGGTTTGATCCTCCCTGACCCCCAAATTTTTGGAAATAAAGCCAAATTGGGCAAAATCCGGGCTGTCACATGTCAGCCACGGATGAGCCCATTCCAACCAATCACACTTTCACACGTCACTGATCCTACTAACGTCATCCTGGACATGTGGCATATTCCATAGATGACAGTGTCCTACTGACATCATCTGACCATTGACTTGATCGTTGACTTTGACCATTGACTTTGAATTTTTGCCATTTTTCCGTAATTTTTCATAAACTTTGACTTGCCATATATTCTGTATACGAACTTGGTTTTACGCATCATTCACACTATTGGAATCCTATCGACGAGCAGTTCAACTTGATCCTATTTTCATCTGCATTTGAATACTTTTATCTAGAGACAAAACTAAATCCATTTTGGATCAACCCCCCCTCTCTCTCTCTCTACATATTATCCCTCCCTCCTTCCCTCCCTCTCTCTCTCTACATATTACCCCTCCCTCCTTCCCTCCCTTCACCCCACTCCCTCTCTCTCTCTCCCTCTCCCTCTCCCTCCCTTCTTCTCTCCCTCTCTCCATCCCCCTCCCTCTCTCTCTCGCCATCTCTCTCTCCCTCCCTCCACCCCACTCCCTATATCTCTTTCTCTCTCGCCCCCTCCCCCATTTTCCTTCTCTCTCTTGCTCTCTGTCCCCCTCCCTTTATCTCATTCTCTCTCTATCCCTATCCCTTTCTTACTCTCTCTTTATCTCCCCCCCTCCACTCCACCCCACCCTCTCTCTCTCTTTCTCTCTCACTCCGCTCCCCCATTTTCCTTCTCTCTCTTTTTCTCCTTCCTCGTCCCTTTATCTCATTCTTTCTCTATCCCTATCCCTTGCTTGCTCTCTCTTTATCTCTCCCTCCACCTCCACCTCCACCTCCATCTCTCTCTCTTCCTCTCTCTATCTCCTTCTATCTTGCTCTCCTTCCCACCCTTCCTCTCCTTTCTTATGTGTTCCTCTAAAGGAAAAATATAGTTTCATTGGTCTAATGTAAGATGCCAAAAAAATAATAATTAGAATATGCTAATTAAATCATTGAAATCAATAAACACCGAAAATTACAACTTAACAAAAATAATCTAAATTATAATATTTAAGGCAACCTAAATAATTATTCAATTTTAATAACAATTGTATCACTATGATGTTTACTTCATAATAAACACTATGCACTAATTTTTTTTTTACAATAAATATATAATTTAAAAATAAAATTAATTTATCATTATTTAGTAACCAGTATTATGTATTATAAAATATCATTTTAAATAATAAATTAAAAAATAATTTATTAAAATAAAAATTTGAACATAAACTTAATTACCAATTAAATTAAAAAATTATATAGATATATATATATATATATAAACAGAATAAAGAAAACTAAAGGTAAAAAAAATATAATCCAATATCCAACTAATTTTTGAAACTATTCAAACTATACTATCTGATGCAACTGATTACCATAAACGAAAAGACTCAACACGATGTAAAGTAGCTTAATTGGAGTAAATGGGGTCACGATGATTGGTACCATCCAATTAAATGGGGTCACAATGATTGGTACCTTTGATGAGACAGAAATTATTAAAAAATTTAATTATTTATTTGTCTATAATTATTTATTAAAAAATTTAATTATTTATATATTTATAATTATTTATTTGTAATTGTAATCTTGTTTTTAATAATGAAATATGTGTAACTACATTAAAATAGAGTTATTGAATTTTTAAACGCTGAATATAAATTTTTGTAATGCTATAGAGCATTTTGGAATTTTCATGAGCAGCTAAACTGTTAAAAAAGTGGATCATACAGGGAACCCTAATATATTTATTTAAATTTATTATAATTGATTGATCAAAATATTTAAAAAATATTATGGAATTGTTTATGGATATAACAAAATAATTTGGAAGACAGTTTTTTGTTGGAATTTGATAAACAAATTTTCAAAAAATCAAGTAGTTGGAGTGTTTAAATTGCATTTTTGATGGTGGAAATGGATTCAACACCATCATAGCCCTTGCACATCGCTAAGATTTGGTTGTGGGGCAATATCAATCTCTACCTTTCTTTTTTATCTGGGAAATATGGCGCTGTAGGAATCGACACATCTTTTGATGATACTCCAATCAACATACCTCATATCTTCAATGCTATTATGTTTTGGATTCGGGACAAGGAGCCCAATATGCATATTATCCATGATGAATCCAGAAGGATCCATCCACACCCTATATCCTTACCGGCTATCTTCTTCGATGGTGCGATGGGATTATGGGATGTGGGGCTTGGATAAAGATTTTGGAATCAGAGCGGATCCATGTCTGCTGGAATGGTGGAAGGGACAAAAACAACTTGGCAGAGTTGATGGCCCTATGGTGCGGTTCACTGGCTGCTTGCAATCTGAGTCTTCAACAGGTTTCCATCTATGTGGATTCCAAGCTTATTATTGACTCTATTCTTGGGCTTTCTCCTCAATCCACTATCACATCTCATGGATGGTTTAAAATGACAAAATATTTGAGGGAGAAATTAGAGTTTCCTCCACTGCACCATATATATAGGGAGAATAATACCAGGGCAGACTGTTTATCAAAAAAGGGGTTGAATATGGGCTATGGTATATTGTAGGTATCTCAATTTATTGACAACAACATTGTCTGGACAAGTGATATCCCCATTCCATGACATGGGTTTATATGGAGGTTGGTTGTATCATCGATTTGGGTCATCTTTTTTTGGAGTTTTCTTTCACAGATGCAATTTTCCTTTTTGGTTACTGTAAACGACATCAAGCGAGCTTGTTTTAAATTTCAAGCGAGCCTGCACGCCTTTTTTTCTATCCATCTAGCGAGACGGCCTGTCTCCTTCATATTCTGCGGGGTTCTTTTATATCTGCTCCTTGCTCCATGGTGGAGATTTCATTTATGTTGTCTTAATGTTGTGGAATTTAATACTCTTTTTTACAGGTTCTGTTTGTAGGATGAATTAAATATGTCTCTGCAGTAATGCAATTATGGTATGAATGGTATATTTCTAGACTATGCATGAGAAGAGGATTAGTCTATTCCTCTTTTCACAAATGTCGTTTTCTATTAAGTGCAGTTTGCGCTTCTTATTCCTATGAATGCACTGTTTATATATATATATATATATATATATATATATATATATAATACAAAGTTTTTTTCTTCGGTAAGAAAAAAAAAAAAAAACAATAACAACAACACAAACCCTTTAAGGCACCCAAAATACTGAGGCTGTAACCAAGATTTTCAAAAATCTTTACAGGAATTTTTCATAATCATACTGAAATTTCTGAGTTATTCTATGAGTTTTTTAAAATATTAAATATTTATTATAATAATTAATTTTATTATTATTTTATTGTTAATAATTATTTTGAAAGTTTTTTTTTTAATTTTATTATAGAAATAAGATTTTGAAAAATTCTATTAATTTTTCTTTTTTTCTTAAAATCAAATAAAATTTATCTTAAAAATATTAATCATCATTATCATCAATAAACACAAACAATAAACCTAAATTTTTTTTAAAACTTAAAATATTTAAACATACTAAATAAACCTAAAAGCCATCTTTAAGAGAAGTAAAATGGACACGTAGTTCATATGTTTAGCGTCTGAGAAAGTGTTTCAAAAGGAGTTCCAAATCTGCAATGAACAGATATTCCCAAAACCTTTTTTCACTGCATCGCTCACATTTCACAATCCATATTATTAATAATAAATTAATGAGAAAACAAATAAGTGAAAAATATATTGTAGGGTTGTTTAGTTGATTTCCCTTAAATTTAAAATATTTCATTACTACTATTATAAGAAAATACAGTAATACCATCCATCATGCAGTTCAAAAGTACTCATTAATATAAAATATAATTTAAGAGAGAAACAAAATAGAGAATGAATGAATGGATTTGTTTTAATATAGTAGTTTTGTATTATCTTGTAATTTAAAATACACATTAATATATAATATAGTTTAAAGAGATAATGAAGAAATGAATGAAAAAAGAAAAATAGAGAAAAAGAAGAGGCTATTGAGTGAGGTTTGTTCATAGAATATTAGGATTGTTAATTTAAAAACAAAAATTAGGCTTTTTAAAAACAAATTTAAAAAAATCAAATGACTAAGAAAGTTCCACTTGTGGAAGAAAAATGTCCTCCAAAAATTATATATAGAGACGTCTGTTGCTTTTCCAACGGCTATAAGATAGCTCCTCTCAATGAGATAGATTACCTTTAGGTTTGGATATTTCGGTTTCACTTCCTTCGACGGCTATAAGATAGTGTAAACTCTATGTGTTTATTCTATTTGTTTTTTGGCGCATCTTTCCACGGCTAATTTGTATTTTTGAACTTCCTTCAACGGTTAATTTGTTTTTTTGAACTTCCTTCAAAGGTTATGGGATGGATATGCTCTTTCTTTTCAACTCAACTCTGATAAGTAAAATATTACCTTCTTCGAAAGCACATGGCAAAGAAAGCAAATTAATTTTACCCAGCATGCTTTTTGATTTAAAAGTTTGACACATGAAACAAATTAACAAATCATGAACGTTTCATTTGGTAAGTACAATTGCAGAAGTTTCTAATAGTATTATTCAAGAGAATATTTTAAAATGGATATGCCATGTATGTATAAATTAATTTATTTTAGTGAGTAAATTTTTAATTTTCACACAATATATATAATTTGAAAAAGTGTGAAAAAGTGTGTTTTTTATGAAGCAATATTAAAATTTGTTTAGTTTTTAGTTCATAGAGTGAAAAATTTGCAATGTTACCAATATTTATTGTGACAAATAACTATTAGAATTTTATGTATTTAAAGATTTTGTGTGCTAAACAAACTTCAAGTATAATTCTTTTAGTATATTGTGTTAAAATATATATTAATATTGTTAAAGTTAAGATTTTTTTATTTTTAACATGTATATGATTTGAGTAGAAGCAGTAAACTACAAAAAATGTAAAATTTGATATATATTTTTTAAATTATTCATACATATTTTTATGAAATTATTAGAGATTTAATTTTTTAAAATTTATATGAACTTTTGTGTATGAATTTATTTTAAAATTTCTTGGAGCAAGACATTCTCCATAGTAGGTTTTAATTTCTTGGACAAAACTCTTTCCATAGTAGGTTTTATACTTTCCATTAATCGATGTTTCCTTTATAGAAATGTAGGAGTAAACCTTTTGAAGCATTCATAGGGAGCTCATAATGGGTCTTCTTAGGGGAAGAGACACATTATGATTGGTCCTAGTTCCTTTTGTTTACATGAATGCAAGAACTACTAAACCTAGCTATAGCATTAGAGAATTGCTTCAAAGGATTGCAAAGTAAATTTTGAAATATAATTCTTAATGCATAATGTGATGTTTTGGGCATACACTAACACCCTTAAGTAGATAGATAAGCTACTATATACTGAGGCCATCTTTATTTAAATGTCCGTTGTAGTGTATACAATGTAAGATCAGTAATTGTAAGAAAGTTTATTAGAAGGATTTTCTTACTCGAAAGTTCCTAGGACATTAAATATAGACTATATAATTATGTAGAATCAAGGTAATGTGATGTTTTCCCGAGCATATTGTAATTCAAGATTTTCTCATATAGATATTTTCCCCTAAAAGAGACAAGTGAACATTGCTTTCATTAATGAAGGTATTGTTATTTATGGTATTGAACTAGTTCTTTTACAATTTCCTATTTCTATTATGACCAGCCATTTATTCTCTATGTTTTTCCATATTTTGTTATTTCCACTTTGAATTTTTTATTTTACTAATAAAGAACATCACTCTCAATATAAGAATTATTTACACTACAAAAAAGAGGTTGTAAATTGTCTTTAAGTGAGTGTCTTAGATTATTGTCTTTAAAAATTGTCTCTATAAAGACAATATAGAACACAAGTATTATTTTCACTTAAGATACAATTCATTTTTGTCTCCCAAGGGACTATAGCTATGATTTAATATACATTATCTCTATAGAGACAATATGTATTTAATCCCAGTTATTGTCTCTCTAGAGAAAATGCAAAATTATCTTCTGAATCAAAATATCGAAAGTGAATATTTTTATTTCTTTAGTGATTTATTCATGTTAGTGCACGATGGAATCGAACAACCAACCTCTTGCTTACAAGGCATGTTATATTCCACTGAGGTAGCACCCTTTAAAGAAATGTGTTATCTCTCTCTCTTGTCTAAGTCAAATTTTGATGTTATTCTTGTTATTTTACTAGTTTACTACATGTTATGGTTATCATTATTCTTGTTTGGGTTAAATTAAATGAGAAATTATTCTCGGAGCCTTGAATAAGTAATTTAATGCATGTGTTGTACTTGAATAGAGTGGGTGAATATTTCTAGAGGCACCTAATAGGTTTTAAGCCTCAAAACTTCTTCTCTTTGGAAAAATTGAAGTGTAAATCTCTAATTACCTAGTTGATTCCCTTGAATAGGATAACGCTGGTTAATTAGGGATCCTTAGCTCTAAAAAAAATTCAATATTGGTGTATCTTAATTCCATTAAGCCCCTAAGAAATGCATTGATCCTCACATCCTCTTGGTGGTCAAATTCATCTTTCTTTTCTTCACCTCTCCCAATTCTAGGCCTAACCGTGGAAGGTCACCTGCATCAAGTAAAATATTTTGTATCCATCCAAACACCTTGAAAATTAGTTCACTACTGTGTTGGAGTTTTCTCAAGAGGTCCTTCCAAATTTGAATCAAAACCGATGGTGGAATCCTGAGATATCTCAAGCCCTAGCTCGAGGACCATTTCTCTCCCTATGTTGATTTGTCTTAGTGTCCTCATTTGGATCATTGCATTCAAATTTCAAAAGAAAATTAGTCCTTTGATCCTTTCCTCTTCCCTAATTAGGTCAATCCACTCTATGATTTATCAACTCCATACCCTTGACCTAGTCCGAGTCCACTTGGTTCTTTGTGGTCCTGCAAATCTATAACTCAAATGACACAAGGATTACATAGCATAATTTTCTCCATAAGGGTACATAAGTCTAGGAATCCCCTTGTCAAGGAAATAATTCTAAACCTAGGCTCAAGTATCCTCTTCGCCCTTCCTAGAGAGCTATCACCTTACCTCTCAAGCGAGTAAGTTATTCAATTGAGTCTCTCTTGTGAACAAAATTTCAGAATCACGCTGTATTATCATTAACCCATCGATTCTTGTGATTCCTCTCATACCGAGACTCCTCCCATCGGCGAAAGTTCGTAAAGAGTAGGGAGCCTTAGCTGAGGTGACAGTGGGCTATCACTCCATTATTTCCCCCTGACCTAGTAGTTGGTCTATAGGATCCCCTCCTACGACCCATGCTAGTTTGAGTGGTAACATTTTTGTGTTGTTTCCAGGGACACAATATGTGTGTATTGTTACCAATACGAAAATACTTACATGTCATTCTTGGCGGCTCCATTGGAAGAATGAAGCCCCAGTTCTTCATTTAGCTTCAAAGTTAATTATTTTTGGGTGAATCCACCCTCTATCAAGGCATTTTAATTCACCCTCATGATTCCATTTTGATCCTAATATGCAAAATCATGAAAAATGGATTATTGTTGAAGAGAAATTACCCTTAGCTCTCCATTTGCAAAACTCAATGATCAAGATCTTCAAGAACTACGAAAGAATGTGGACAAATATGTTGTGTTTTATGAAGATATATTGGAGAACAGGGATAAGGAATTCATGCTCAGATTTCATAGGTAAACATAAAAATAACTATACATAATGATGTGTGCCTATGAGAAGGAACCTAGTCATACTTTTGACTTTGTTGGCCTAACATGCGTTTTTAATATTTTTATTGATCTAATCAATGATGCATATTATAATCAGTCATAAATCCCCACACAATGCAATCAATTAGATGATCAAGGTGACATTAAAGAAAGTTCATTTGTGAAGGACCATCAGGAAAGCGAGGAATATATGAAAGAAATAAAATTCCACAAACTCATAGGACGTGCAGCGGCACAATGTTCTAGAGAGGTGTAACTTCAATTCCTCATATCTCTCAAACTGAGAAACGAAATAAAATTCCGTAAAAAACCAATTTTAGATAATAAAAAATAATTTAAAATGAGATATTTTTCACTCTCTAATATTAATTGTGGAGACTGTGTCACTTGCATGAATTTTACTAAAGATTACTGCAAAACATTGAAACTGAAATATATTTCAAACCCTCATGGAGTCATAACCTAAATCTGGATTTATGCAGGAACGAAATAAAATACAAAAATAAACATAAACACATAGATATAGCAGAAATAAAAATTCATTTCATTAATATCAAATGAATGAAATATGCTTATGGATAGAATAGACATAAACTAGATAGGGCGATGGTATCTTATCTATGAGAAGAGATGTGGCGGCTACATGCCTTTGAATTATGTTACAATGAGGCTAAAGGGAATTTTTATTATTGAAAAATAAGAGAAAACCCTAAACAACCAAAAACCTAACCTGAGGAGATGCAACACCAAGAGTTTATGGGCCCCATTGGGGTTAGTTGGGAAACCAACTTCCCAGGGTCGTAACTTGGCCATAGTATCTCCATTTGGTGCGTATGATACCTCATTGGAAATATATCTCTAAGTAATACGCCGTTTAGGGCCTCAAAATGGATATGGAAGTTTAGGACACAAAAAATGCTAAAAATAGTAAATAAGAAAACTGATGAAACTGACTAGGTTGAATAGGCAGGTGGCCACCAATATCCGCATGGATCATTCCTCCCCCCTTAGGAAGCAATGGTCCACATTGCGTGCAGATCCTCCATGAGGTAGGGAAATTTATGTTGAACTTGGTCCCTGGTGAACCACTTTCCCTGGTGAATGAGTTGGCATGATTTGACAACTCGGTGAAGGAGTTGGTCTGCTTTGAAGTGGGCATAACTTGCGGTGGTGTCTAGAGAGTCGCTCCTTATGCAAATGTAACCAAAATATGTTGCCCACCTGAAACTTGTGCGGCACTCGATGTTGATCCTGGCGCTGCTTGTACTTGGAAATGGATTTTTCCAAGATGTTTTGGATCTGTTAGCAGATGTCACACAGTACACGTGTGGATTTCGTCTGTGTGGTCACACGAGGTATGGAAAAATCAGGAAATGGTGCGACTAGGGTCAGATCAATGGAGTGCTTGACCTGATAGCATAGAGGAACCTCTGTGGGTGAGGAGAAAATGTCCTTGTATCCCTCCAAAAAAAAATTCCATCTGTTGCTACCGTGCAGGGGAGCCCTATTTGGAGGTTGTGGCCATAATATTCTTCTTTCCCTGTGGGTGAATTGTAATGAAAACAAATTTCTTGGTTTGGGAGATAATATTACTCCTTTTCTTTGCACTAGTCAAAGAGATGGCGGGAGGCAGCACTACATTCATTATCCTGTACAACATATTTCCCAAAGTAATAATAATAGAATGAGGCCGAGACTCATACACATCATTTCGTTTCCACAAGTATGGTTGGCCCAATAATACATCATACACGTCAAGAAGAACAACATCACACAATACCTCATCCGTGAAGGTCTTGATGTTGTACGAAAGATAACACTCTTGACTGAGTGAATATATCTTCCTTGGTGAAGCCACGTGATGGTATATGACTGCAGGTGTGCTATGGTTGGTAGGCCGAGCCGCTTCATGACCTCTGCTGAAATGAGATTATTTTGACTTCCACTATCGACAAGGAATTGCAGTGGAGAACCCTCCACCCAAATCTGTGAATGGAAGAGGCGCTCCCCTCCTCTAGATCCTTGGGATCCTCCCTCTGGAGCTTGGTGGTGGAAATAATGGCACTGGGATTTGCATCAATGATCTACTTCCCTTTGTCACCCCCCTTGTGCAGTTCTAAATTAGAATCAAAACATGCATCTGATTTGGATGCCTTCAGTTTGGCCACCAAATACTGTTTAGTCTCACACTTGCTTGTGTTGTGAGTGGAGCTATTATGAAATTCACACCACTTCCCTATGTCCTTCTTTGGCTTTGTGGCGTTGTTCAGAGTCACTCTGCTTTTGCTTTGCCCCTTGTTCTATGATTCGAGGGCACCTTTCCCTGGGTTCGGATTCGCAGATCCAAAGTCTCGCTTCTTCTGCTTAAATTTATGCTCGATCTTGGTAACCTATTGATATGCCATGCCAAAAAAAGTAATGTCGAAGAACTCCATTACCTCCTGAATGTATCTATGAAAACATCTACAGTACTTGAGCACCAAATGTCTCTGTGAATATTTAATACCCAACTTTGTGCACAGGGTATGGAACAAATTCGTCAACTCGTGCACATCTTCATCCCTTTGTTTTGGTAGCATGCTCCATTGGATGTACTTATCCTCATAGCTCCCCATGGGGTAGTATGGTTCCTTGATGTCGTCTCGGAAAAAATTACAAGTGGGTGTGGCTAAGAACAGAGAGGGTTCCCTCTCATCCTTTTTCTCACAGTAGGTTTCCCACCAGTCTTTGACATGGGGGGCATCTTTGAGGAGTGCAAAAGAAATCTCTTCTTGGTTAAAGAAATGATGGATTGAAAAATACCCTTCCAGTAAATTCAACCATCTATCTATGACGTCTGCATCTATCTGGCCTTCAAATACATGAATGTTGAAGTTGACTTGCACCTTGAAAGGAGTGGCGCCTCCAGAGTGGTTGTTGGATGCAGATGCACTGCCAGTGGGTAGTCATTGAAGGATCTGGGTAAAGTTATCCATCATCAGGTTCCTTTGTTTCTCAAGGGCCTCCTCAAGCAATATTTTGATAGGATCTCAAGATCTCTCATATTTATTTTCTTCCGGCATGGGAGGTCGTCGAGGTTGATCTTACAAAGGTTCAACCAGATCAAGCCCTTACTCCTTATACCCTGACCTTGTTGGGGAAATGCAAAGAAATATAGAGAAAGAGCAGACCACTCTGGTACCACTAATCCAGATCTTGGTTGAAATGGACCTCTTGCTGCAAATTTGCTGATAACTTCTGCTATAGGTGACGAAATCAAATTCCATCAAAGATCCATTTGAGGCATTGAATAGATATTTCCAGTGATATAAGACACTTGAATTTTGATGACCTGTGCGGTGAGAAAATGATTCTAGAAACTCATAGGATGCGCGGTAGTGCAATGTTTTAGATATGTGTAACTACAATTGCTCATATTTCTAAAACCGGGAAACGAAATAAAATTTCGTAAAAAACCCATTTGAGATAATAAAAAAATACTTCGAATGAAATACTTTTCACTCTCTAATTTGAATTTTGGAGACCATGGAACTTCATGAAGTTTACTGAATATTACTGAAAAACATTGAAACTGAAATATGTTTCAAACCCTCATGGAGCCATAACCTAAATCTGGATTTACGCAGGAACGAAATAAAATATAGAAATAAACATAAACACAGACATGTAGCATAAATAAAACTTCATTTTGTTAATATCAAATGATTGAAATATTCCTACAGATAGAATGTACACAAACTAGCTAGGGTGATGGTAGCTTATCTATGAGAAGAGATGTGGTGGCTACATGCCTCTGAATTGTGCTACAATAAGGCTCAAGGGAATTTTTATTATTGAAAAATAAGAGAAAACCCTAAAAAACTAAAACCCTAACCCGAGGAGATGTAACACCAAGATTTTATGGGCCACGTTGGGATTAGTTGGTAGCCATGTTCCTGGGGTCGTAACTTGGTCATAGTATCTCCATTTGGTGCATGTGATGCATCATTGGAAAGATCTCTACATCGTTTAGGAGCTCAAAATGGCTATGGAAGTTAGGGACCTGAAAAACTGCTAAAAATAGTAAATAAGAAAACTAATGAAACTGACTAGGTGGAATAGGCGGGTGGCCACAAATATCCACCTAGATCAGGGATTAATTTTCAAGGGAATGGTTATCTTCATGTGATATTAATTGTACTCACAACCTTCAAGTCGTTGGTCATTATGTATTCATGACATTGTGTCAGATGATTCTTGATGAGTGTTTTCTTCTATCACTTGGGATTCATGATAATGTGGTCAACCTCTCAAAATCCTTGTATACTCCAACACTGTAGATAAGGGTTCCAGAATTACATTAGCCGCAGAGAAACATGTTGCATATCTTCTACAACCATTGTTCCTAAGTGCTTATGGACTAGTACTAGATGTTTATATTTAAATTGCATAGCTTCAACTAGGGCTTTATTTATTTGTAGGGCCTTGAATTAGGGTTCGATGGCTATAATGTTTGAATATTAAAGCCCTCCCTAAAAATATTGAAATATATTATTATAGTTCAGTGTTTTCAACTTAGGATCTAATGGATATTTTTCACTAACTTGATAAAACATATCAAAAAATTACACCAATTATTCCATGAAAAATGAATTTTTTTGGCTAGCTATGGCTTCTAATTGCAAATTCAAGTAGATTATCATAGATCCTGATGTATAATTTTCTTTAAAACATTGAAACAAAGTGGAAAATACTCATCTGTATAATTCATCGGATGATTCTTTTTCGGTAACCTAAGGGGAAAATCATCAAATTGAAGGGGCAAATACTCATCTTTAGAATTCATCAGATGATTCTTTTCTTTAACTCAAGGGGAAATTGGACGTCATCCGATATCCACACAATTCCGTGTATAGGTTCTCATGCTTCCTCGAGGAAAATAATTAAAACAAAGAGGGAAAGGGAAAGGGAGATTTTATTTAGAACACGGCTTCGGTGTTTTTCAATGTTTATTTATATTGGTTTTTTTATTAGAATATGATATGGTAATGATTAGTGTAGTATATGTATAATTAATATATAATTTAGTGCTTAGGAAATCAAAATCAATGATTTTAGTGGATTTTTAAGATAAAAAATAAATAAATTTAAGGTTTGAATAGTGCAGTTATTTTTGTTTATGATGAATTGTATTTATGTAGTTGTTGAAATTAGTTGGCTAAATTTTTCTACCATGTCAAGTTTCTTACATGGAAAAATGTATAAATACCACTATATGGGTTGAGAGAAGGAGTTAGATGGTTGACTAGTCAAACATTGGGGAAATGTTTGGTTGCAAGGTGATCATATTTTTATTGATGTGATGTATGGATCATAATGTATATGAGGGGGGAAATGGTTTTCAATGCTAGTGATCTAGTCACATAAAATACCCCATAAATTTGTGCTTTGAGATACCCCCAAAATTCAATAAGTAATCCAAAGAGGATTCATTGCTAATTAGTTACAGTAGAAACAACCCTCTAGTGTTAAACTTTAGAGACAAAAGGGTATTCAAAATTTTAACACTGTAGGTGGATTCAAAGACCCCTTTGTCTCTAAAATTTAACACTGTAGATGGATGCAGAGACACTTGTAGTGAAATGTAACACTTCGGTATCAAAATTGCAATTTTCCATTTTCGTGCTGACAAAAATAAAATTACTAACATAAATGACTAATTCATTTACTTATGGTACTTGTTATTTGGTCATATATTTATTCTTGGAATATAATATTCATTTATATCAATCATTATTAATTTCGTCCCTTATTATCTAGTCATCTATTTTAGTCCTAGACTAAATTAGTCATATAAGTTAGTCGATTTTAGTTTAGTCACTTATTATCTAGTAATATATTTTATCCCTAGACTAAATTAGTCATTTAAGTTAGTCATTTTTAGTTTGGTCACATAAAATTTCTCAAATTTAGTAGTAATTCAATTGAAATAATTGTGGTGACTAACGTTTTTAGTCACGTAGTCACTAATTTCATCATTTTCTACTAGTGTAGTGAGGAAAACATCCATGAAAATTGTGTGTAAACATAATCCATTGTAGCTACTGATCCTGATGTCCTCTTGTGATTTCCTACTCTTCCTTCTTTCTCCAAATCTCCAAATATGCCACACTCTCCAAGAAATCTAAGTATCCAAGAGTATGAGAGAGAGAGAGAGAGAATAATGAGAGCTCCAAAAGTAAACTGACCAAAAATAATGAACTGATCCTCAGACCCATTTTTATTATTGAGGCCTCTATTTTCTTCATTTCCATTATTTTCCTTCATTTTCCTCCTCACATGCAACCTATGAACTTTCACCTCCCTTTTCTCCCATTTTCCATTATTTTCATAAATAATTGTCGATAAATGCCACTTTTATTTTCCAAAGCCTTAGCCATTTACTTTGCCAAATTCCATAGCCATAATAAACCATATGAACACCTGCACTAGGATTTTTTTCCCAACATTCATCTTGGAATACATTTCCCATGACCTTGGTTATTATTTTTCCTTTATTAACTTTTATTAAATGGAATTTTCACCATGGCTATTACTTTTTTCCGAGGCTCCAATTTCTTCGCATGATCTAACTTCTCCCTAAAATCATTTTCGAACTCATGCTTTCTAAAGAAGGCTGCATTTAGTGTTGGGTGCCAGTTTTGCACTTATTTCCTACATTTGTTTCCCTTATCTTACCTCATGAATATAACCATTGGGACTATATTTGCTTCTTTTTCCTACCTTTCTATCTTAACTTGTGTTGTTTCACCTTATTTTCATTACCTTTCCATTTCATCAATTATTATGATGTATCGTGTCTTTTTATGAATAAATGAGGGTGAATGTTTGGAGAAGATATATGGTCTTTTGTTGTCTTTCCAGATGCTATTTGTAGCACAAGATATCTAGAGCACAAGGCATATAGGAGCAGTTAAAGGTGTGTTGTTACAGTGAGTTGTTATAGCATGCTGTTATAGACCCACTGACGAACTCTGTTATAGCTGTATCGCTGACTCGATCTCATAAAATTTTGATGCTAACCCGTCCTCTAGTTGTTATGCTATAGTTGTGATTTATAGCGATAGTTGTAGAAGTTATTACGTATTGTATTTTTGGATAACAGCCTCTAGGAGGTTTTGATTATAATCTATAATTTTCCAGTCATAGTTTTTATTAAGAAGTGGTTGTAACTATATGTATTCTATTTTGATCAACATGATAATCATAAGATTCTCATGACTGATCCATCCCTCATTTTTTGGATATACAGCCACTATATAGTTCTCGACCCTTGAGGTCGAAAGGTTAGCGGAGAACAACATTATTTTGGCTCTTACATGCATCATCTAATTTAGTTTCCACCAAGTTATTTCTCTTCCTGCACCTTGCTAGGGAGGAAGGGCCCTCCTCTTTAGTAGGGAATGTAGCTATGGATATATATTTCTATTTACTTTATGTATCAATGGAAGTGATGTTGTTTTTGTTTTAAATGAAAATAGATCTGCTTCAATTCCAATACTTTATATGCTATTACACATGTGGGATTAGAGATACCAGCTGGGTAATTGTTGTGTGGCGCGCTAAGAAATATTAATTGAGGTGCGATCATAGTTTTGTAGATCATTTTATTTCTGCATGAGTGATTTCTTTCCAGTATTTACTTCAGCAATGATTTCCTTTATTTGGATTTTCTTATGGTTTGATGTATCGACACAGACAATGCAAATATCATTGAAATAAAAGACGCCCCTGGATTGATAATTTATGTGTATTATTTTAGTCATCTAGCCGTGATTAATATAGTCCAACATTTTGACGCAGTTGTCGGGGATGGTAGTGATGATCCAATCAACCAGAGTTGTTTGTTAGAATATAGAGTGTACCCATTCTGCAATTGTCGGGTAGTAATATGAGAGGTAAGAACCTATGAATCACTCTAACATACCTGAGAGGGCTCACCAATACTACACTGGGGCACTTAGAGGTGAAAATTATTTGTGTTTTTTTAGTGTGTCTCCATCAACACAATTTCCAGGTGGTAAGACGAGAGGTAAGAACTTGCGCATCGCTCTAACATACCTGAGCGGGCTCACCAATGTCTCGTTGGGAGACTTAGAAGTGTGAATTTTGGGTGTCTTTAGCTATATAGTTGTTGGGTGGTAAGACGAGAGGTAAGAACCTGCGCATTGCTCTAATGTACCTGGGCGAGCTCCCTACTATAAAAATTGAAGCACTTGTAGGATGAATTGATACACATAGGGTCCATGTGTGCTAGTAGGATGATAGTAAAATCCAAAAACACCCCCCCACTCTACTAACTACAGGAAAGACGGGTCGTAAGAAGGAAAAGAAGAGTGTAGACTTGGGAAGAAAGACATTCTTTGGAGATCTGATCTCAAGGGTAGAAAAAGAATAGTCTACTTCATACAGAGATAATAGGAAGACACGACCACAAAAAGAGACTACTATATCAAAGCCTGAGGCATCGGTGCCTTTCGTGTCTGGGCCTCACCACCTTTCGAACATCATATCCACTCCTGATATCAAGACTCTGGATATAAAAAAATAATGGAAAATCATTGATCAAGATCTAAGAATAGAAGGACAAGGGGAGACTAGTGGGGAGCATCAGAGACCTAAGGAACAACATTTAATTGATCATCATTTGGATGTTGGTAGTGCATTCAAATAGCTGGTCTTGGAACAACCCGATCCTTTTGTTTATCATTCTCCTGTATACTCTGAGGTCAGTGCATCCCATCAGGAAGAATCAGCCATGGGGGATGAGAATGTCAAGAAAAATAGCTCTGTTACTTTTGAATTCCAAAAAGTAGTGACACGGGATGAGGCCCCTATGAAAAATATTCCTTTGTCATCCCTACCATCATTTCAAGGGATGACTATTGAAGATCCTAATACCTTTTTGTTCGAATTTGATGTGCTGTGTAGAGGTTATGAATACACTTCAGATGCCGAGAAGCTTAAATTATTTCCTGCTACTCTGAAAGGAGCAACATTAAGGTGGTTCATGAGACTGGGTGTTGGCATGATTTGAACCTGGAATGACATAAGGGAGGCCTTTCTCTTTAAATATTAGGATTACTGTTGAACCAGGGATTTGAAGGAAGAGATATTCATAATTTCACAGAAGGAGGAGGAGAGCTTGGAAGACTATATGGAGTGATTCCATTGCAATTTATGGAGGTAGAAGTTCAGTAACTTAGCCCCGGAAATTTTGAAACCAGTATTCTTAAGAGGTATAAGAGATGACTGTATGGATCATTTGAATTTATTGGGAAAAGGAGACATATCACAAGAACCACTTGAGGAAATAATGAAGCTTTTCCTGCGGAGCTCAAGAGGAACGATCAAGGGGAGAAGTTCAGTTCGGGACCCTTAAGTCCGGATACAAAAGTCCACAAGTGGAGGAGTAACGAAAGAAGAGATCGTAAATCTATTTGAGGATTTTAAACCTGACCTCCTTAGCACTCTCTCTTCCTAGATCACTATGGTACAAGTTAAGAAAGCACAAGCAGAAGCTGAAGCAGCCTTAGCAATATTATGTCCCTGATGCAAAAAGAAACATTTGGAAAGAGAATGTGGACTAAGTAGCGTCAGCCTATGCAACATCTACGAAGTATCACATTATACGAATCAATGTCCTAAATTTTCCAGATTGAAGGTCGTACTTCAAGAATCAAGCGAGGATGTCCAGTCTTCCTATTTCATCGGATTAAAGAGGCCATGGAAGCCATGACCTACAGGTATGCCTCCATATTTTTCCTCTTTTTATCCTTGGAATAATATTTATGATAGTCAACAATATCCATGATAGTATCCTACACCTTCCTCAACACAATTTCCTTCACCATGGAACTAGTGGCCTTCCCCTCCACCAATGCAATATCCTCCATCGCAACCTCATCCTTGGAGCCAGAATTGGAGAGGTAAAGACCAAGGTCCAGTACCCCCTGCACTACCAATGCAACAACATTTACAACTACCTTCTATTCCAAATCCTACACCATATGTCCGACTCCAATTACCTGTGCAACCTAACCCCAATCCGAATAATAAGGCATACCATAGTATAGACGCTCCAGTTACCTTCCAGAATTATCTGATTACTCCTATTGGATTCAATGAGGTTCAACTTAGATCGGGAAAAGTAATCAGACCTAAACATACTCCCATTATTACTGAAGAAGAATGTGAGTCACCTAGAAAGTATATGGGTGATTCTGAGACAACTGTTACACATGTAACAGCTTATACAACACCTATTGTTACACCTATAGCAGCCAGCTCAGGAGGGTCTATTATTTTTACGTCAACCAACATGAGCAAGGCTGGTGCATCTGTGAGAGCTGAATCATCTGTTAAGATTCATGATCCTCCATACCCTCAACGATTAACTGAAACTGGGCCAAGCTCACAATCTGAATCTGAATTCCTCAAGGAACTGCCAAAATTTTTATGTGCGGATTCTGCTGTTACAGGCTCTTAAGGAAGTACCTATCTATGCTAAAATAGTGAGGGATCTGTGTGTCAAAAATCCTGGAAGTAAACCAAAATACCCTGCTACTATCCATGTTATTGGGAAATTGTCTGATCTTATGATTGATCAGCCTTTGCTGACTAAATATAATGACCTGGGGAATCCTACAGTGACTATCCATATTGATTACCAACCCATAACCAATAATTTGATTGACTTGGGCGCAACCATTAATGTCATGACTAAAGACCTCTTTATCTCCCTTGGACTTCATAGACTTAGAACTACACCCACAGTGCTTGAATGAGTAGATAGGTCCTGTGTCAAGCCCGAAGGAATGATAGAACATGTGGTTATCACTGTGGCTTCTTGGAATTTTCCAAATGTTTTTCTCATTTTAAAAACCAAACCCAATCTGAGGGGTCATCCTTTAATCTTAGGAAGACTGTGACTAGCCACTGCAGATTCATATATTGGGTGTAGGTATGGATCTATGGTGATCTCAGATGGGCAGGCCACTTAGAACCTAAACCTTTACCCCCTAGAAAAACCTCACATGGATTTTAGTAGTCCTTGGTGGGACAAATTTGAACCTGAATTTGATCTTTCCCTACCTCTTCTCATGCTTGGAAAAGCATAATACTTTAAGGATGAAACAAAGGATGATATCATTAATGGTTTGATTAGAAATTCACTCTCTATTGCCTCCATTAGAGATCTAGGCGAAGAAGATGAGGTAGACGATGTAATCGTTGAACATTTGAAAACTACTCCAGATACTACTAGCAGTCCCGTTGAAATTGAACCTGGGAAATTTGTAAACATTAATCCTAACTTGACTGTTGAACAAAACAGATTACTGATACAATTGTTACAAAAATATAAAAATAATTTTCATGGAACTATACTAATATGAAAGGAATCCATCCTGGCCTATGCACCCACCACATTTATCTTAAAGAGGATTGTAAACCAGTTAGACAACCTCAGTGCCGAATGAACCCCACACTTAAGGAGATAGTGAAAGAAGAATTGCAAAAAATACTTAATGCTAATTTCATCTACCCCATTTTTGATAGCCAGTGGGTCTCTCCACTTGTCATAGTTCTGAAAAAGAACAAAAAGTGGAGAGTCTGTGTAGACTATAAAGAGCTTAACAAGGTCACTCAAAAGGACCATTTCCCTTTACCATTCAATAATCAGGTCCTAGATACTCCCTCTAGGAAAAAAAAAAATTTCATTACTGGATGGGTTCAGTGGCTATAATCAAATACATATTTCCCTGGAAGACCAAGACAAGACAACCTTCACTTGCCCGTGGGGTACTTTTTCATACAAAGTCCTTTCTTTTAGTCTCTGTAATGTGCCAACAACTTTTCAGAGCGAAATATTGGGTATTTTTTCTGATCTCTTGAATGAATGCCTTGAAATATTTATGGATGATTTTACACCCTACGGGGATGCCTTTGAGACAAAATTAGTCAATTTGGAAAAGGTGTTGAAATGTTGTGAACAAACTAATGTTGCTCTGAGCACAGATAAATGCCACATGATGATGACTGAGGGAATTGCGCTGGGACATTTCATTTCGGCAGATGGAATCAAGGTAAATCCTACAAAATTCGACGTAATCTCAAAAAATCCAACTCCTAAGACTCCAAAAGAGGTAATTATTTTTTTGGGACATGCAGGGTACTCCAGGAGATTTATAGAAAATTTTCAAATATTGCATCTCCTTTTTTTTCTTTGCCCATGAAAGATGCAGAATTTGTGTGGACAAGAAAGTGTGAGCAATCCTTTCTGAAGTTAAAGAACTATGTGACAAAAGCACCTGTTTTATGAAGACCAAACTGGAGATTGCCATTCCATATCACTATGGATGCATCTGACATAGTTGTGGGTGTTTTTTTGGGGCAGCTGGAGGAGAAGAAACCTTATGCCATTTATTACATCAGCAAGAATATAACTCCATCATAACTCAACTACACAGTGACTGAAAAGGAATTCCTAGCAGTAGTGCATGCTATCAACAAATTTCGGCACTACATCACCGGGTATCAAGTATTTGTACACACAGATTATGCTACAATTCGATTTTTAATGAAAAAACATGTTACTAATGGTAGAGTTACACAATGGTTATTATTGTTACAGGAATTTGATATCACTATTTAAGATAAACCCAGAAAAGATAATGTGGTTGCTAATTTTCTTTCTAGATTAACTATAAGTGATGACTACACTCCTACTGAGGATTCATTTCCATATGAATATCTTTTTTCCATCTCTAATCACTCACCATGATATTTAGATATAGCTAATTATATTGCTGTAGGAAAATTTCCACACCAGTTATCTTCCAAAGAAAAGAGGAAGATTATACAACAGAGTGCTACCTACTTCTGGATAGAGGGCAATCTCTATCACACTAGGCCAGACTTTTAGATAAGGCGATGTGTTAGAGAATATGAGGTATTTGAGATCTTGAAAGCTTGTCATGAGGAACCCCGTGGAGGGCATTTCACTGACAAAATAACAGGATATAAAGTACTCTCAGCAGGGTATTACTGGCCAACCATATTCCAGGATTCCAACAAGTTTTTGAAGGGATGTGATAGTTGCCAAAGGATGGGCCAACCTCTGAAATCATATGAGATGTTGTTACAACCTTAGATAGTGATAGAACCATTTGAGAAATGGGCCCTCGACTTTGTAGGGCCAATTAATCCCTCATCACAACAAAAATCATACTATTGGTCTGCACTGATTATGTCACAAAGTGGGTCGAAGAAAAGGAAATACTTAGAGCTACAGAGTAGGCTGTTTCAGATTTCATGTTTGAAGATATATTTTCTCACTTCGGGATACCCAGGTAGATAGTGACAGATGGAGAGCCTTAATTCACGTCTCATTTGATCAAGAAGCTGGTTGAGAAGTATGGAATTCAGCACAGGATCACTTCACCCTATCACCCACAAGAAAATGGTCAAGTAGAAAGCACCAATAAATTCATTGAGGGAATCTTAACAAAGACAGTAGCCAGCCACCGAAGAAATTGGGTCGAGAAACTTCCAGAAGTGTTGTGGCCTTACAGAAAAACATGGAGGAATACTACAAGCTTCTCACCGTATGAATTAGTGTATAGTAATAATCATTTATTCCCCATAGAGTTCAAGATAAAGACATTAAGAGCAACATTGTAGGTCAATGTGGACTGAAGCGCAACATAGAAACAAAGATTGAGCCAGCTCAATGAGTTGGAAGAGAAACGATTGGCCGCTATTCAGCAGACATAAATCATTGCACAACAGAGAGCTAGATGACATGATGGGTTTATTAAGAAGAAGAAGTTCCAGACAGTAGATTTGGCTCTCTTTTATGATTCAAGGTTCAAGGATTTCAAAGGCAAGATCTGCACCATATGGTTAGGTCCTTACGAAGTGGACACGGTCTTTGACAATGGGATTGTATAATTGGTCACCATCGACAGTGCTAAGACACTATTACTGGCTAATGGGAACCTTCTAAGGTTATATCATTAACCCGATTCAAAGGAATCATTTGTTAAGATTTTCATGGACTCTGATCTTCATGTTACAGTAGCAGGGGAAAATTCCCCTGAGAAGCCTGAAATTTGAAATTCCAATAAGTGCAACAGTTGAAAACCACCATTGTGGCAGCTGTTACAAATTTAAAAAAAAATAAAATAAAAAATAAACAACAACATAAAAAAATAAAAGAATAAAAAATAATAATAAAACAAAAATAACAAATCTGACTACTAAAACCTCTTTCCGGGGCACAATCAGACAATTTGTAACAGCTGAAAACCACTCCTGTGGCGGCGGTTACACATATTTTTTTCCCTTCCTAAAACATCATCCCTCCTTCCTGATACATTCTACAAGATGATGTTATTCATTTAATTTTCCTTCTGTACCTATGTCTCCTAATCATCATGTTTTCTGAAGAATAATCTGAAGACTGTGTCGGTTATTACACATGTAACAGCTAACAACCATGAACACTGTTTCTCATGTTTCGTCGCATGACAAAAATAATTGTGCCAGCCAAGCGTGACTGCCACAATCACTGCAAGAAGTACGCCGCCAATTCAAAATCTTCCTCCACGCCGCTTCAGGTACTTCATTAAAAAGATAACCTCTTCATTTATAATTTGGTGATTAATGGAAAAATTAATGATATTCTCGTGATGGCCGTGGGTGGCCGTCACCATTAAAGTAGGGGGTGGGGATATATCTTGTAATCATTGAAAAAATTCATGGTCATAAACCGTTATCAACCCCGCATGCATCCAATTAATAGCACAATCACCAATAATGACTAAATCCAACCAGAAAGAGCATATGTACTTAGAACCCATTACTTTCCATAATGGTACAATTATTAAGAGTTGTGTGAGGTACGATTCGGTAATCCGTAAAGCCTGTCACTTCCCATCGCCCTCCTCGACTGAAGCCTTGTATCCTCATCTCAAACTCGTCATTTGGGATAAGCAGAGTAAGGAGTTGAGAGGAAGTAAGCAATGCAGTGACATTACAGTGGGTTGAACAGTAAGGAGCGAATTTAGAAACAATGGCAAGATGGGTGGAGCTGTAGTTAGGCACGAGCTGGATTCCATGGACGCCTTGCAGAACTGTCCAGAAGCCTACCAGGTATTCAAAGACACTGGATGGATTGAGTATTTCCAGAAGTTGGAATGCTCGGATGAGGTAGTTGCAAATGAATTCGCTCAAAATTTGAATAACCACCAGACCCGAGTCAAGGGCCTGCAAATTGAGGTGACTGAAGAAGTAATCACCTGAGTAACTACATTTACAGTAAAGGGATGGAGGTGGTTTGACAGAAAAATCAATGGCCCCTCTTTGAAAGAAGACTTCCTAGAAGGAGAAGAAAAGTTGGAGAAGAAAGGGAGAGGAATCGATAGGTTATCACTCCCTCAGCCATGGGCAGATGTCACCTTGGGTTTAATAAATACATCACTTTTGAGGGAAGATCCAAGGTTGTGTTTAATTATCACTTCCCTCTACTCAATCACCTTTGGCACCAACAAAATATTAACCTTCCATTCTACTTATTGGGGAACATTAAGCATATGGTGGTGACAGTGAAGACAACAACACATCCGGAAGCATGTGTAATCAATCACGAACTCATCAAATTGATCGTGCTAGATGCCCTAATCCAACAAGGAAGAATTTGGGAAGAATTAAAGCGAAAAAGGCTGAGGAAATATAGACTGCGACTTTAGGAGGAAGTCAGGCAGAAGCCGAAACCCAGACTCAGCCTACCAAGGTCAGAATTGGAAAAGAACCTACGGATGAACGAATTAGGGATAGACGGAAAAAACAGAGGGTGAAAGTTAATTTTCCCGCAAAACCTTCGCCCACAGCTGGAAAAAAGAAAGAAGCAGATGTATCCGAAGAATAAAGATAACCCTCCTCATCAAGGAAGGACGAAACTCATGTCCTGCTTTTAGAACTTGAAAATATAAGAAAGGAAAATGAAGATTTCAAACAAATATTATATGAGGGGAAGGAAATATTGGTACCTGTATGCATGACATGTTTTCAAGAACTAACAACAACAGGGTATAAGGTCTGTGAGGAAAAAAACAGCCCAATGGAAACATAAATAGGACTTTAGGAGGTTGTTACACAAGAACCTACTAAGGATACTGCTGTTACACAAGAACCAACAGTTAAAGCAGAGCCTCATGTAGTAATTGACCTAGAGGTCGATACACAAGAACTTGTGGAGGCCACTGCTGTTACAGAAGAAACAACAATGGACACAGAGGCTACTCGAAGTGGAAACAAAGGGGCTGATACACAAGAACACACTGATGAAGCTTTTGTTACAAAAGAACCAACAACAGAGGTGGAATAGACCCATTCAATAGAGGTTGTTACACCCATTATTGATGTTGATATTGAATGCAAAAGAACTCTAGGTCCTGTCTCGAGATGGAGTTCTAAGAAAATATTGTTAATTTCTGAATTGCTTAAGTGGAAACAGGAAGAAATCTCCCTTCGGGAGGAGATGATTTCACTGAAAGAACATCAGAAGGAGATAAATGCTCTACATGAAAATTGGATGAAAGAAGAGTTGAAGAAAGTATGGGATAATTATAAGAGGAAGGAAGCTATGAAGAAGTAGGAGGAAATTTTTTTCTATTACAGCAGTAGGTTCAGGATCTTACCATGCTTAAGCAAAAACTTCATGACCTTGCCCTCAATATGCTGGGTGCAGGCGACCTTCCCCATCCTACCCCATTTTTCTATGGGAATGTTACTTCTTGTTCCAGATGAAAGTTGTTATGGAGGACATACCATATCTAAGTTCTTCCACTCACACATTCTTAGATGTCTTTCGTGCCTCCGATTTTGATGAACAAAGCCTGTTGTGTGATTTATTCTTGCAGAATATCATTTGCGAGCACATGATTATGAAAATGGTGGTGATGATATTCTCCTGTATGGGTGATCTATAGTTTCCATATTTTGTGTCCTTCATGAAGAATCAGATTGAGTGGAATTTGTCCACCAAATCTATGGATGCTAATGAAGAGAAGATCGCATTATGGATTTGGGCAGAACCAGGATGGGTTTCGAGTTAAGGCGGGAATTTAGAAGAATTTTGAGCACTCCTGGGATAAGAGAACCTGCTGCCATTTACAGAAGAAGGATTGTGAACTTCTGTCTCAATTAGTTCTCAATGATGAAGAGTCGATCTTGGACTAGGTGCTTGAAACGCACAGAAGCCAGCAGTGTTGAGATGCTGAAGGGGGGGCCATTTTCATTCCAGAATTTCGTGGTGGATGTTACACATGTAGCAGCATATGCACAGATAGTACAAACACTTGGCGCTTCCTGGCTTGGGTTAAGGTTCAAGTTCCCTTCGATCTGGCTACCAATTGAGGATTATCAGAGTAATTATGAATCGAAAAAGTATGAATCAGAGTCCTAGGTACTACAACTGATGGCTAGTCAAGGGTACAGTTCTATAGATGAAGATACAACTGGTGCTTATGATCTCATTGACCTGCACCAGAGATATTATCATGAGAGATGAGATTTTGCATGAGGACATGCAAGTGCTTCAGCTGGGGGGAGATGTTAGGTGCCAGTTTTTCACTTATTTCCTACATTTGTTTCCCCTATCTTACCTCATGACTATAACCATTAGGACTATATTTGCCTCTTTTTCCTACCTTTCTATCCTAACTTGTGTTGTTTCACCTTATTTTCATTACCTTGCTATTTCATCAATTATTATGATGTATCATGTCTTTTTATGACTAACTGAGGGTGAATTTTTAGAGAATATATATGGTCTTTTGTTGTCTTTCCATATGCTATTTGTAGCACAAGAGATCTAGAGCACGAGGCATATAGGATCAGTTAAAGGTGTTATGTTATAATGATCTATTACACCACGACGATGTTACACCATGCTATTACAGACCCGCTGACGAACTGTTGTTACAGCTGTACCGCTGACTGATCTTGTCAACTTCTGATGCTGACCCATCCTCTAGCTGTTACGCTACAGTTGTGATTTATAGCGATAGTTGTAGAAGTTATTATGTATTGTATTTTTGTATAACATCCTCTAGGCGGTTTTGATTGTAATCTATAATTTTCCAATCAGACTTTTATTAAGAAGTGGTTGTAACTAAATGTATTCTATTTTGATCAGCATGCGAATCATAAGATTCTCATGATTGATCGATCCCTCGTTTTTCGAGATATAACCACTATATAGTTCTCAAACCTTGAGGTCGAAAGGTTAGCAGAGAACAACATTACTTTGGCTCTCTAATTTTGATCATATTAATACAAGTTATCCTGTTGTTGCTTTTACATTCTTCATCTGATTTAGTTTCTGCCAAGTTATTTCTCTTCCTGTGCCCTGCTAGGGAGGAATGGCCCTCCTCTTTAGCAAGGATTGTAGCCATTAAGGTAGCTATGTATATATATTTGTACTTACTTTATGTATCAGCGGAAGAGTTTCTGCTGCTGTTTTAGCTGAGAATAGATCTACTTCAATTCCAATACTTTATATGTTGTTACGCATTTGGGATTAGAGATACCAACTGGGTAATTGTTATGGCACGCTAGGACAGATTAATTGAGGTTGATCACAGTTTTGTAGATCATTTTATTTTTGCATGAGTGATTTCTTTCCAGCATTTACTTTAACAAAGATTTTTTATTTGGATTTGCTTCTGGTTTGATGTATCGGCACAGACAGTGCGGCTATCATTGAAATAAAAGACGTCCCTGAATTGATAATTTGTGTACTATTTTAGTCATCTAGCCGTGATTAATATATTCCAACATTTAGGTCTTTCTTAACTAAGGAATAATTCAGTAAGACCTTTCTCGCTATTATTTTCAACAAGGAGGGAGATCGAGAAAGAGAGGAGTAGAGTGATAGGGGGAGAGAGAGATAGGGAGGAAGAGAGGGGGGAGAGAGAGAGAGAGAAAGAGAGGTAGTTAATGAGTATATAATTTCCTTGAAATCTCGCAACTTCTTGAAGATAAACTATATGGAGGAAGGAAAGGAGAATGAGAGAGAGAAGGAAAGGAGAGAGAGAGAGAGAGAGAGAGAGAGAGAGAGAGAGAGAATGAGTGTATAATTTCCTTGGAATCTCGAAACTTCTTGAAGAAAAACCCTTTGGAGGAAGGAAAGGAGAATGTGTGTGTGTGTGAGAGAGAGAGAGAGAGAGATAGAGAGGTATTGAATGAGTGTATAATAACACTGTAGCATATAGATCTCGCAAGCTGTGAAAAAGTTCCTCTCTAGGAATGAAAGGAGAATGAGAGGGAGGGACAGAGGGAGGGAGAGAGAGAGAGAGAGAGAGAGAGAGTGGTAGTGAATGAGTGTATAATTTCCCTGGAATATCGCAATTGCTTGAATAAAAAATTTGAAACTAATTTGATTACACCAAGACAAAAATTTTCTCTATGATAGATAAATAGTATAATAGAAATATAGATAAAAATAGTTACACACAATAACGAAACTAATTTGATTGCACCAAGACAAAATAATTCTCTATGATAGACAATTAGTATAATAGAAATATAGATAAAAATAGTTACACACAATAACACAATAAGATAATAAGGAACCCAACTGGGAAAAGCCTTTGGAGGAAGGAAAGGAGAATGAGAGAGAGAGAGAGAGAGAAAGAGAGAGAGAGAGAGAGTGTGTGAGGTAAAGGAAGGGAGAGAGGGAAGGAGGTAGTGAATGACTGTATAATCTCCTCAATAACATAATATTTTTCTAGGGAACCAAACTGGGAAAACCCTCTGCTTACTATAGATATTACTAATAGAAAGAGAAAATAATATTCTTTACAAGGAAAATTATTTCAACAGAGAAAAGGTTATCTACTAATACTAAGCTTGAAACCTCCCTGCAATAATTCGACTCAGCCCCTAATTCATTGCACAACCTTCTTCCTATTTCCTAGCATTCTATATTCCCCTATTATTTAGGAATTAACTCCTAAATCTTAGGGCACTTCTGCAATGAAAATTATCTCTTTGATCTACGTACATGCTCCTCCTTGATACGTTGTTCCTACAACAAGCTCTCACACAAAATCATATTGACAATTATATATAATGATGTGACTTAATCATGCTTTTAATATTTTTGACTCATGCTAAATTTGGAAAGTTTAATTTTAGAATTAGGACTTGTGATTGAATTTTTAATTGAGTCAAACTGTCTCTTATAACTTTTCCTTTCCTAAATTAAGCATTGAGACCCTCACTCATCTTTTTTGTAACACCCTCCTCCCACATCTACCCATGTAATTGTCCAACCGGGGTAAACATGTGATGAGAGGCTACTATGATCCAATTCAACCTCCTAGGTGACCATAAAGAAGTGGAATCGACAAAAAAATATCACACAGACCATCCACATCAGCAACAAAACTCCTAGGAGTCATCCCAACCACTCAGGTAACTAGCCCCTAGGTCCTACTGGGTTTTTAGACCATTAAATACCTAGACACTCCCTTGATATGGAAGAGGGTGTGTCTGGATTGTATGCTCCCATAACATGGGCATGCATGCATCCAAGGATTTGTTTCCTCAGACTTGTGTTAGTGTCCCCGAGTTTTGAGCCACTTTTTTAGGTCCAGATCCCGGGAGACTACCCAGAACACCATGACACTTTCAGAAATGAAATATAATATCAGAATAATGATGCAAAAGCAAACACTCGAACAAGGATTTGACTGGACCCTTACTAGCCATGACAATCATTTCATAAAACATGTCACAAATATGTAATCTATAGGTTTAAATAACATATACGAGCATAGGGGTCTCATAGTTATCTGAGAAACACTAAAAATCATCATTGCCTCATCAAATTAACTACATTACCATCTAATTTGGGCATATATACATTGTTCATTCATTTACAAATCAAAACATGATGAGTTCCATACATCATAACCATCATAAAAAACATTCATAACCTGCATATAAACAACAGAAATTACAAGCACATAACAACCATATAAGCCACAAAATAAAAAAAACATATTTACCCATCAATACAAGAGGAAAATGGATCTTATTTTTGTAAGAAAAATGCAACCAAGTCTGGGACTTCCATGTTCTACCCGACCATAGACATGGCTGAGCCAAATCTCTCTTCAACCAGTCACCCCCATGCCATATTTCAAGCATGAATATGGGATCTCATAAAACTCATCAATCAAAGCCAAATGAGGGCTATCGTAGGCCAAACCACCTCAACCCTCAACCAATGATTCGACCTCATGGTCATACATCAAAAAAATCACCTGATTGGTCTCCACCCAAGATGTCTAGGGCTCCAAATCGTTTGTTCCAACCAGGGCTTCTAGGACTAGTAATTCAACCCACAACTATCACCAGGCTTCCAGAGTGTTTTTCCAACCAAGGCTTCCAGGGCTAGTAACTCAACCCACAAAGGGGTTCTAGAGCATTTTTCCAACCATGGCTTCTAGGAATAGTAAGTCAACCCAAGATTTTATAGGGATTTCAGAGTGTTTGTCCAACCAAGGCTTCCAAGAATTAATAACTCAACCCATAGCCAAAATCACATGAGAACCAATAAGAAAAACAAGTAATGAAATGAAATCCTCCATGCCAATGATAGATCATGACCAAGAAACCACATTCATATGCCATGCATGCCAAAACTAGTGAGGAAAACATACATGTGACTCGGTACCTACAAACATAATCCATTGTAGTTGTTGATCCTGATGTCCTCTTGCACTTTCCTACTCTTCCTTTTCCTTCTTGCTCCAAATCTCCATGTGTGCCACACTCTCTAATAGTGCTCCAAGAAATCTAAGTATCCAATAGTATGAGAGAGAGAGAGGATAATGAGAGCTCCAAAACCACACTACCTGTTGGTGTTCAGGTAGGGATGATCTATGCACCCTAATCCGACATTAATCTTATCAATCCAGGAGCGTATCCTTTCAAGGTTGTGCACAAGGTATATGTAGGAACAAATTCTCAATCCATCCAACCAAGGGTTTACAGTCAAAACTCAAAGCATTGCCATGCAGTAAAATTAATACAAAACATTCAACAATATGAATCAGCAAGAGATAAAAATAAAAACCATAGCACAATAGAAATAAATCCACACATATACACAGACGCAACACCTGATCAGAAAAGTAGGCCCAGCTCTCTAATCAGGGTTGCGTTAACTACGAAACACTTTGGAACAATAAAACCATGTGTATTTTATTGATATATGAAATGTGATTACAATATTCTCTTCGGAACCTCGAATTACAGGAACAATGTCCATTTTATACACAATACAAGGGAATAACAGATTTCCCTGAAACATGAGAATCGCGTGTTCAAAAATTGACTTTGGTTGAAATGGCATGAGCGGCAGATATTCTGAATGGAGAAAAGGGCCGGGAATAGGCCCAGGGAGTCATGGTCCAGCTGCGCGTTCTCCCTTTGGCTTGTCGTTACCGATTCTTGCTGTGATTTGCTGGAGCAAGGGTTCCTATCTTCAATCTGCATCCAAACACAAACCTTAGTGCCGCAATTAGGTAAAACCCTACGATTTTGCTTCATTAATAAAAATATCCCAATCGGACAAGTCAGGGTATTTACCTCAGGAGTTTATCATAAAAAATGTGGGTAAATTAAGCAAAAATGGGTCAAAAATGATGACAAAAGTGGGCAAATAAATAGCTGAATTCGGTGCCCAACATCTCCCCCTAGCTAGCCTTCTGCATGCCCTCATGCAGCCCGCTGACCCTGCAGATCTGGTTTCTGCAACCTGTGATCTTCATGAAGCCTAGCAAGATCATACTCTAGAGTCATTTCTGTCCCTGGGACTTTAAACCCATCTAAAAGGAGGACCTCCTTCTACCAGTCTACCGGAACGTTATAAGTTGGAGTATAGACTTCTGACGGCAGCCAAAGAATAGGATACCGAAATCGAAGCCCCATCCACCAGGTGCCACATGTTTGGACACATGCCATGTATCTTGGTACTCGAGTGAGTACTCATGAAAAGTTAGGTGCCCCAAAAGGCTCCCTTCTTATGACAGCTGTTAGTGACATCATCCATCTCCTCTGACAAGCATCCAGAGCTTCCTTCTAAAAAACAGTTATTTGATTGACACAAATATCAAGACACCACCTTTGTGTCCTCAACATTCTGGCTTTGTTTTCCTCAAACTTCAAAAAGGCATAGTGCCTGTTGAATACAGTATCTGACCTTTCATGCTCTGCCCTTATTATAAATGGCTTAGTGACTTGATTAGATTCAACAATGTCACAAGCCTTTCGCCAATGAATTTGATTGAAAGTATAAAAGGTGAGGGCCCTCAGATGAATGTCCCCCACATATGGGACCAAATTAAAATTCCTGTCCAATCGTAGCAAATAACCATGCAAATAAAACTCACACATCAAGTTCTGAGTTGGCACATCATGATTCCTCATGATCCGGAGGAATTGTACACCATCCTCAATCTCATAACTGACCTCATTCTTAATTCTTTCCATGCAAAATAAAAGAAAACATTCATGCAAAAATAAATAATAGCAAGAAGCAGGGGGGCGACATGCCATCACCTCTTGCACCAGACTAAACATTTGTTCCTTATCATTTTTCAGCTCGGCCACCTGCTTTTCCAGCTGCTCCATCTTGAGCTGCTGCTTGGCATGCCTTAACTTCATAATATCCATACGCTCCACATATCCGAAGATGGTTGTGGAGGCTTTCTCTTTGGTTCTTTTGATTTCATTTTTTTACTGGGCCACAGTGGATTTCCATGTCTGTAGCTCGGCCGTTAGGGAATACTCTCAAGCTTCAAAGAGCTATTCAATTGGTTCTGTCTCAGTTCCCGCTTCGACCCGGCTCACCATCTATACCTGTTTATCTGCTTCTGCATCTTATACACCTTTCTCCTCAAACTCCTCACTTCCATTTTCAACCGCATTTTTTCTCTAAACTGATGCTGATATCTTTGCTTGATAGGTGGTCTTCGCAACCTACCCAACTCTAATTCCTCTTACTTCACCTGTACTTCCTCGGCTCCGACTGTTCGAGGTGAGTTCCTCAGAACTGCCTCTGCCGGGTCGACAGACGGTCCAACTTCTGCTGCCTGCCCTTCTTCTATTCTTTCTTGCTTTATCCTTTTGATACCTTCGTGCACCACTGGTGGATTCTTCAGGACCGCTTCGCTTGGTCCCTCCTCTCCACCAATGGTCGTTCCTTCATCAAGTATGTTTTCCTCGAACAATGGTGGCCCAGTAGGATCCCCTTCTGCTGATGTGCCTACTGGGGTTTCTTCTAGCTGCAACCTTCATTTCAAATTTGAAGGCGTTGGAATGGCCACATTTTCTTCTTCTCTTTTCTGAGGGGAACGGGTTACCCACGCCCCTTTAGGCAAAAGGTCAAGAAACTGAAACAAATTTTCTCCATCCAATCTTGAGGTCGACGCTGGTTCTTGTGGAGCAGCGTCGGCTTCACTTCTTGCTTCTCCCGCCATTTCCCTTGTAGATTCTATAGTCGGAGTGGTCACGATTGTTTCCTTTACAGGTTCCATATTAACAGGGGATCCCTGTGGAGTGGCCTTGTGCCAATTACTCTGTCTGTCTGTTGCACTGGCTCCGCAGACTGGGCTAGTTCTTGTGGAGAAGCCTCAGCCGAAGTGCCAGCAAGAATTTCTGCAACTTCAAATGGTTCGTCTTGCATTTGTAAATCCAACTCCTCTTCACATCCCTCGATATCCATCTCCATTTCTTAAAGCTCTTCCTGATCAACATAATCTTCCTCTTCGTCTCCCTGCACGGCCTCGTCCTCTTGCATAATTTTCAGTTCCTCTACCCTAATAGTTATGGCAGCTTCAATTTCTTCTTCAGTGGAGTTTCAGAACCACTCCCACGGATTCAGAATCCTGTTGATAGCGTTCAACACTAATAACCGCACCAGTCCATGGTGGGAAAGGACCACTAAAACCTGTCGCACCTCTCAAGCCGAGTTCACCATCAGATTCAAGCTTCTCACAAGAAAATAAGGTACATTCATTGAAAAGGCTTCCGCTTGGGGAAACCGTAGGTGTGCCAATATACGCAGATGATATTTAAATATAGTAGAATATCTCCCTTCGCAGGCTATATATTTGATCACGGCTTCTGCAACTTCACTCCATGGCCTCGGCAATGACATTCTATCGTACCCCCAGCCCTTCTGTGCAATGCTCTCCCCGGCTTGGAGAAAAGCTTCGGGGAATTCCGGAAGAGGGTATATTCTGGAAAACCATCATTCACCTCCCTGTGGCAGTCCGCTAACCTCTGTAATCATTTCCTCTGTAACTGGGATTTCGAGTCCGCGAACTCATGAAACTCCTTCTTCCAGGTTCAGTGAAAATTCCAGTGTAATTTCCTCATCCCAGCCATTTGTTCTATCCAAGTAGACGTCCCAACCTGCATTTACAAATATCTTCCATACTTCCCGACTGCGCCGGATCCTTGTTGAATCGTCGGGCTCATGGCGCATAGATCGACCACCCATTGCTGCGAAGTTGGAAGCAGCACGATGGCTACAGTCGGCTGGCGGGGGAAGAGTGGCAGGCTCCGAACTGTTAGTAACTGTAACGACGCCATGGCCATTTCCAAATATAATGGATAAAACAGTACTGGTACATTTTTAATTTAATTAACAGATTGCAGTGGTATTGTTAAATATGCTTGGTTTTAATACGAAATGTTTACAGGGTGACTGATGTGACTCTTATGCATCCCAACTCAACGGTATAATTGCAAGGTAGTTAAATTCATTAAATTTAATTTAGTAATAGTCATGTGTCATAAGTACCTTTATTAAGTACGTCGTCAGTTATTATGACGGTACCCTCCCCCCAACTTAAAGTGACGGCCGTCCTTGGCACGCTCTGACTGCCCTTTCGGAATATTTAATTAAATCCATAAAAATTGGCAGAGACGTACCTGTGGACTTACCTTAAGGTGGAGTAACAGCAAAAGCGTTTGTCATAAATAGTAACAACAAGAGTGAGTGATGACAGTGATGAAGTAACGGCAGTTGCGGAGTAATGACAGTGACGGAGTAACAACAGTTATGGAGTAACAGCAACTATGGAATCAGAGCAGCTACAGAGTAACAACATCGACGGTGTAACAACAACTTCGGAATAACAGCAACAATGGTATAGCAGCAACTTTGGAGTAACAACAATCAGCAGTAGCAGCACTTTGGAGTAACTTCAGAGTAACAACAACAATAGTGTAGCAACACTTCGGAGTAACAACAATAGTAGTGTAGCAGCAACTCTGGAGTAATAGCATCAACAATATAGCTTTCCTCCTGGCCAAAAATATTTTATTATTCCTGCAAAACACAAACAAGTGAGAAATAGCCACAGTTTATTTTTTGAATTTTTTTAATGGGGGGTGAGAGTGTCCTCTGTTGCAATAATCATCAAATCAGCTGAATGTGAAAGGGTTTTAACAAAGGCATCTTTAGAGGCTGGACGATGATATAATTTTAGACGGTGTCCATTTACTACAAATGAAGTCTTATTCTCATCAATTGTAATTAGTCTAACTATTCCATTATCGAACACCGCATCCACTTGATATGGTCCCATCCAGTGTGTACGAAGTTTTCCCTTGAAGTCTTTAAATCTGGAGTCATATAGTAACTCCCAATCCCCTTCATGAAACACCTTAGTTTTAATAAATTTGTCATGCCATTTCATCCTCTGCTATTGAACAGTAGTAGTTCTCTGGACAGCTACTGATCGGATCTCCTCTAACTCATTCAGCTGTTCCAGTCAGTGCTTCTGTTCTTCTGATAAATCCAAGCCTACTTCCAGAGCTGTTCTGAGTGTGCTAATTTCAAATTCCACTGGAAACAGAGGAGATTTCCCATAGACTAATTCAAAGGAAATCCTATTGTATTTCGCCATGTTGTCCTATAGGCCCATAAAGCTTCTCGAAGTTTTTGTGCCCAATCCCGGCGATGACTTGCTACTGTATTTGTCAAGATATTTTCCAATACCTTGTTTGTACTCTCTACTTGTCCATTCGCCTGAGGATGATAGGGGGTTGTTATTCTATGTTTGACCCCATACTTCTGCAAAAATTTCTCTATCATATGAGATGTGAATTGTGATCCTCCATTTGATACAATTTCTCTTTGAGTCCCATACCTAGAAAATATCTCTTCAAAAAGAAAGTCTGACACTACTTGCTCTGTTGCCGTCGTGACTGCTCTAGCTTCCACCCATTTGGTTACATAATCAGTACAAACTAGGATATAAGCTTTTTGATGAGAAGGTGGGTTAAAGGGGCCAAAAAAATCAATGGCCCATCTCTCAAATGGTTCAAGGACTATCTGGGGTTGAAGAGGCATTTCATCTGTTTTCCCAGGTTGTCCCATCCTTTGACAGCTATCACACCTTCGAATATAATCTCGAGCATCACGAAAAATGGAGGGCCAATAGTATCCCATCTGCAGCACTTTATGGCTTGTCCGTTTGTCTACAAAATTTCCTCCACAGGGTCCATCATGTGCAGCCTTTAGGATCTCATAGGTATAATTTCTTGCCACACAACGCTGAATCTATTGATCAATCCCTGTATGGAAAGTATATCCTGCCATCCATGAATAACAGGCAGTCTTATGAATGATCTTCCTCTGCTCCTTATAAGATAAGTGATGGGGCACTTCACCTGTAGAAAGATAATTAGCAATATCTGCATACCACAGAGTATTAGTAGATACATCAAAAAGATGCGCATTTGGAAAATTATCATCAACTGGCGTATTCTTACCATCATGTTCTAACCTAGATAAGAAACCTGCAACCACATTGTCCTTCCCTGGTTTATCTACTATAGTAATATCAAATTCCTGTAGTAGCAACAACCATCATGTAACACGACCAGGGGTAACATGTTTATTCATTAAATAATTGTTGACAGCATGATCAGTGTGCACAAAGGTAGAATACCTGGTAATATAATGTCGGAACTTGTTGATGGCGTAGACAACAGCAAGGAACTCCTTCTTAGTCACCGTGTAATTTAATTCAGCCGGAGCCAGGTTTTTACTAACATAGTAGACTGCATAAGGGACTTTATCTTCTTGCTATCCTAATGCTGCACCAATTTCTGTTTGAGAAGCATCTGTGTGAATATGGAAAGGTAACGCCCAGTCTGGTCCCCTAAGAACTGGAGCACTATAGACTAATTCCTTAATCTTTGCGAAGGCTACCTCACAGTCCTCTGTCCACACAAATTCTGAATATTTTGTCAGTAATTGAAATAATGGGTGGGCTACTTTTGCAAAAATTTCCATAAAGCGCCTATAATAACCAGCATACCCAATAAAACTACGTACCTGTGTAGGCGTTTTAGGTGTTGGAAAGTTCAGAATTACCTTTACCTTTGTTGGGTCCATCTTGATTCCTTCAGCTGAAAGCACATTTCCAAAAACAATTCCTTGTTCCATCATCATGTGACACTTTACTGTACTCAGGGAAACACACGCTTGTATGCACCTTTCAAGAACTTTTTCTAAATTTTTCAGCCCCTCCAGGAATGAATCCCCATATGGATTGAAATCATCCATATAGATTTCAACACCATCATCTATTAAATCAGAGAATATTCCCAAGATTTCCCTCTGAAATGTTGCAGGGGCATTACATAGGCCAAAAGGGAGGACCTGGTATGCAAATGTTCCCCAAGGACATGTGAAAGTGGTCTTTTCCTGATCTTCAGGAGCAATTTGGATTTGGTTGTATCCACTAAACCCATCCAAAAATGATTAAATTTTCTTACCAGCCAATGTGTCTAAGACTTGATCGATAAATGGCAGAGGGAAATGATCCTTCTGCGTTTCCTTATTTAACTCTCGGTAGTCCACGCAGATTTGCCACTTACCGTTTTTCATAGGGACCATTAACAGTGGTGAAACCCATTGGCTTTCTGAGATAGGGTAGATGAAAACTGCATCTATTAATTTCTGAAGCTCTTCTTTCACAATGTTTTTTAATTTCGGGTTCATCCTTCTCTGAGGCTGTCTTATAGGGCGACAATCTTCTTTGATGTATATATGATGGGTGCAAAAATTATCAGGGATCCCCTTCATGTCTGAGTAATCCCAGGCGAAAGCTTCCTTATACTTCTGCAGAACATCTATCAGTTACTTCCTTTGGGATTCTGACAGACCTGGATTAATATTCAGGGTTTTTCCTGGTTCTATCTCCACTTGGATGCTTTCATGAGGTGCATCAACATCTTCTTCTAATTCTTCTGTTGTGTCAATATCTTCCTGAGTCTCACAGATTAAAATAGATTATAAGACTTACTGATTTGATTTTGAAATGGAACAAGGATCGTTCATAAAGGAAGTGATCACATCATCTTTTGATTATATCTTCAACTGAAGGGCCTGCCCGATAGTAAGGACCGGTCTCACCTCTTCCTCTTGTTCTTCGACTTCTACCATAGATACAACCTTCTTGCTGGCTGCTAACTTCTTAGATGCATTTGGTTCTGCCGGTGGGTATAGCACCAAATTCTTGGTGTTATGACCATTAGAAATGACCATATTTCCTGATCGGCATCCAATATAAGCGTCTACAGTAGCCAGCCATGGCCTCCCAAAAATCAAAGGGTGGCCTCCCATTGAAGACTGTGTATGCAACACCAAGAAATCGACCAGGTAATGCCATGCATCTACTGAAATTGTCACATCCTCCAACTTTCCCACAAGCTTGATTGTGAAGCTATCTGCCAATTCCAACACTGTAGGTGTATACTTCAAATTTTGAAGGCCTAATGTATGCATGGTTTCAGTAGTGATGACATTGATGGCAGCACCCAGGTCTACTAGTACGTTTGGAATCTCTACCCCATTAATCTGTACTGTCATAACTGGGTTTCCCAAGTCTCCATACTTTACTGGTGTTGATTTCCCCATCATGAAGTCCGATAGTTTTCCCATAACATGTATAGTGAGGGGGTCCTTAGTTTTCTTTGCAAGTTTCTTCGAACAATACTCCCTAAGAGTCTTTGCATAAATTGGCACATCTTTCATGGCTTTTAACAAGGGAATTTTAACAAATAAATTCTGTAATTCTCCTAATGAGTCAATTTCAGCTTGTGGGTTGGGTTTACTCACAATAAATCTCTCTTGGTAGGGTGGTTTAGATTGAGGTTGTTTTATAGGAAGCACCTTAACAGTTTGTTTCATTCCTTATCAGTTGCCTGTGCCTTTTTGTCTTCATTATCAAGCTGTTCATTGATAATCGGAGGGGGTTGGACATTAAATTTCTGGCCAGATCACAAATTCATTTCATACAAATATGTTGTAGAAATTCTATACGAAGGCAGGTTAAGAACATCGGTTTGATGAGCTCCTTTATTATTGGGGTTAGGGTTAGGCTGCATTGGAAGCTGAGGATGGACAGGTTGGTTACCAGGAGGCACAGTGGAGGGTAATTGGATCTGCTGTGGTATCTATTATTGTGGCATCTGCTGAGGGAACTGCCCTATAGAGGGTCCGCACTAAGTTGGAGCCCATGATGAGCTCATACTAGCCTGAGGGCTCCATTGCTGCCATAGTGGGTGCTAGTACTGTGGGCACATAGGGGAGAAAGGTATGGGTTGGGGGTTCATGTTATAATTATTGAAATACTAAGATGGATCCAGATACATACCTTGATTTCCCATTGGTGGTCGAAATTTCCATGGCTTCTTGGCGCCCATAAGATACAGCTACTCCGTGTCCTCCCCTGCTCATTGAAATATTTCTTTTAGGCCCGAAAAGGAAGGGCATGAGCTGGTAACATGATTTAGCTCATAGATGTCACACTTCTCTATAGACTTTAATGGAAATTCTCTTTCTAAATGATTCTTCTTGCATTTGAGGCAGAAGATCGCCATAGCCCTTTCCTGCTCCAACTTCTTCTGCTTCACTTGCAAAGTATCCATCTGTGTTGACAGGGTACTAAGAATATCTGTCTTTAGGTTGTCTAACACGTTCCCAATTTCTACTTTCGTAATACCCCCAATAGATACTTTTACTGAACGAACCCCTGTTCTATTTCTTGCAAGCCCTCTTGAGCATTGGATACACAAATCGCAGATATTTTCAAAAGTTTCCTTGGAGATGTCTCCTTTCCCCACAATATTCAAAATTTCCATTGAATCCTCTCAAAAAGACCGAAGGAGGATAACCTTCAAAATTTCTTTGTCCAAGTTAGAATGTCCTGACCTCTGTAAGAGGTACTTAAACCTTTCCACGCAGTCTTCTAGATTTTCATCTTCTTTTTTGTGTAAACTTGAAAATCTCCTCCTTGATATTTTGGGATTTACAATAATCCTGATACTTCTCCAGGAAGCTGTTCGCATGCCATCCCATGTGGTAATGGATTTGTTGGGAAAAATACTGAGAGGGGGGGGTGAATTATTATTTACAGCATATCCAAAACTTTTTACTTTTCTTTACTTCAAAACACAAACGCTACTTTCCTGAAGCAGACACGCGTATATACGCGGATACCCTTTATTAAACTCGCGTATACACAGAGATCTAATTATGCCATTAGTTCTTCACTTATATTATTCCATCATTCATTCATTAGATGATCTCTAAACAGTAAACATGTGCAGTAAGAACAGAATAAACCATCACACAAAGCATCACACATGAACACCAGGATTTTTAGGTGGAAACCCAAGTCGGGAGAAAACCACCGCTGCAGTTGCTCAGCCTTCAATATTTTATTATAGAGAAAACATCTTACAACATATGTGCTGGTGCAGACTCCTACCAGCACGCAGGCACCCACCTGCGCTCGTTTACCAGCCTCTCCTGGAAGGGAGCTCCAACCCCCCGACTCGTTTACTAGCCTCTCCTGGAAGGGAGCTATGACCCCCTAATTCGTTTACCAGCCTCTCCTGGAAGGGAGCTACGACCCCCCGACCGAAGGCTACCCCGCACTCTTCATCTCATGTTTCATCAATTCTCACATTGGACCTTTTTCATACCTCGCTTTCCAAGAAACCCTAGCCTTCCGTATACGCGCTTTCCCCTTCACCGATGTCGCATATACGTGCTTCGTCCATACAAACCTGCACAGATACCTCTCCGTATGTATTTCCACGCGCATACGCGTTTTTATCATAAAGAGCTGCGTATATACGTGCTTCCTCCGGCGTTGCTAGCCGGAGGATCTTCTCAATTATTAAGGGAGCATACTTTCACAGCATCGATATTCAAATACTCGTATTTACCCTTTCACTTCAGACAGATGTTCACCTAGATGTTCGCCTCATCACAGATCTAAGCCTTCCATAAGCAGATCTAGTAGATACAAGTACATTTCAGATCTAGATCCCCTTCTTCATCATTGGTGCATCATACATTCAGATTTATCATTCAAGTGTAACCCTTTCCATTCAGATATACTTCAGAGAGAAGTATTCATTCAAGCTCAGACATCTTGCACCCACACTCATGAATTGCATAATGAATTTCATCTCTTTATATAGGTTTATCCTTTTTCAATACCATGAGCCCCTTTTTCAATACCATGGGCCAAAACAATACCATGAGCCCAAAACTACCTGGACGGGGTCAATTAGGCGGATCATTACCCAATACCATGGGTCAATACCATGGTGGTTACCCTTGGTTTTGCACTTTTTGAGTGCTTTAGCCCATACGCGACTTGGCACGTTCTTTTCCGCGTGCATACGCGACTTCCCTTAGACATATCCGCGTATTCCTAGAGACATACTCTTTTCATCAAGATTTAGCACAAGTCAACTTTACCACTATTTCTTCAAATAGAGTCCATCATCTAGTTCGATATCAATGGCAGATTTAATACACAACTTCATCATAAGTTGTTATTATTCTTTCATCAAGGGTTATTCTTTTATGACAACATTCAGATTTATGATAATTATTACCAAGTCCATCAATCTCAAGTCCTGTATCTCATCGTTCTTTTCCATCAAGGACAACACATGTCACCGCATGTCTTCATCTTCATTCATGGTCACATCAAGGACAACACTCTGCATCATATTGCCAACAATCTCTCCCTTTGGACTTGATGGCAACCACGATGGTGTTTGATCACCACAACAGATAGATACATTAAGAATACAATGACACCATGTCACTCTCCCATCATGTTTCCTTTTATCCAAACACCATGTCACTCTCCCCTTTGACATCAAGGGCAAAGGGCGGATCAAAAGCAACATACTCTCCCCCTTTTCTCCTCATGTGGAAGAAGCGTTTTGCAGATCTGATATGTACTGAAGTGGCCAAGCTCCCCCTGAGTTCATTCTGAATCTTCAAACATATTTTCCAAAGAAGTACATGACTCAATGACTTTCCTATCACCAATGACTCATACTTACAACAAATATCCAACCAAGTGGATTTACATATAAGACTCAAGTACCCAACCAAGTGGGTTTACAAAATTTGACTCAGCTACCCAACCAAGTGGGTTTACAAAAATGACAAGTCCTTACATGACTGAATATTACAATTTTTACATCATGGGTCTCAACAAGACCTTTTCACCAAAATATAAATATGACCATTTATGACCAACACCATAAAGTCCTCAAGAAAGAGGACATATTTCAGAACCATAATAATGCCAACACTGCATTATAGTCAGCAAAGCTAATGCTCCCCCTGAATCTGTGCAACCATGCATCCTTTTCATATGACTAAGGCTCCCCCTTAGTTTGTGCAACCTGAACATTTTCACCAACAAATCATCAAGGCATCTTCATCAAAACATTAGAAACGGATTTATGAGAACTGGAACATCTTCAGATAATGAAGATCGCAAGGTGGCATGAAGAGATTGGAAATTGCACCAAAATTTCAAATGAACTAAAGAAGATACGTTGCTTCTCGTGGTGAACTACAGATATACGCTGACTCAAGGTGTCAGAAACCCACATCCCAGTTTCTCATCTTCTAAATTTCAACTAGATCTCGATTCTCTCGTGAGGCAAAGACAAGCAGTTCACCTTCTTCGAGACATTTGAATGCTTCTCGAATCCGTATAGATAGAACAATGTAGTTGTGTCTTCAAGCGTCATCCAACGGCTAGAAGACCGCACCAGTAACCAAGCCTCTGCATTCTTTGAAAAAGATTTAATACAATCTTTCCAAGAGAGATTCTCATATCAGAACAACATCTTCACATAGGTGTCAAGCAATCATCCATGTGGTCCAACATCACCATGATCTTCAAGCTTTAACATGAAGTAACATATGTAGGCAAAAGATCTCTCAACCATAGTAACACACTCTGCATGATTTATTTCTGAATCAAATGACATCCAACTCATCCATGTGTGAGTACAAAAGATACTTATCAGCAACCAGGGCTCAAAAACTAATCATAATAAACCATGTACCAAGTCATCATCATTTGAGCATGAGTATCACAAACACCAAAGAATAAGGAGTCATATTGCCAACAATGCAATCATTAGTATTCAACCTGCTGCTCCCCCTAAACTAGTGCTCTTCCTTAACTTGTGCAATCTGAAACACCTTCAACAGCAAGTCATCAGCAACAATCTCTGCAAGATCTATCCTTATCTTCGAATTATAAGACTTCCAATCTCATCATCAAAAAGTAAACAGAACTCATCCATAATTTTCAACACAAGGCATCAAGTATCATATCATCATTATTTAGAACTGAGGAATTAAGCTGATACAGAGTCAATAATACAGTTATTAGCAATCAGACTGCTACTCCCCCTGAGCCTCTGCATATATATTCTCTTATCATCAATGCATACGCGACTGTGTCTGAAGAACCTCGCGTGTATACGCGACTTTTGTTAATATAACCCGCGTATGGAAAGTGAAGCATAGAAAATTTTCATCTTCCTTCATTTCCTCCTGAGTTTGTACCTCCTGTACCTGTCCTTTCCACATCAGATGCGCTGTCAGAAGTAAACATAACCAGAATAATCAAATCAACCATGAGAGTCATCATGCATTGCTCCCCCTGTGACGATACATTACTAAATCTCCTAATGTATCCCACATCATTCCTGCAGTCAATCAGAGAAGTAAGCTTCCAGAAGTGAATGACTGCAGTAGGGTCTGAATTCCCTACGTTTCTGATCGGTCCTCCTTCTTTTTCCAAATTTGCTTGAGCTTTCCAACTGTGTGCTGAAAATTGTCCACTTTCCCAGATCTGTTCATCCCGCATTCTTTTTCTACATGTCCATACTTGTTACAAGCATAACATCTCATGTGGCCAGAGAAATAAACATAAGAATCATAATGAGTATTTCTATTCTTCCTCCTTTTACAATCAGCTGCTTTATGTCCATACTTGTTACATGAAAAACAATATCCCCTGAAAAAGCTAGAGTACCTTTCTGAGTAGAATTTGTTTGTTTGTGGCTGAAATGATCTGCTCCTGCAATTTGCTGCAACATGCCCATAATTATGACATTTAAAACATTCAACGTTCTTGAATGAATTCTTTTGAGAATTCATGATTGTTGGTTGATCTTTTGTCTCTTTCAACACTTCAGGTTTTGCATTGACATCCTCTGAATTTTTTGCACTTCCTTGTGAGCTAGATTCTCCTTTAACAGTTTCATGGAAACCAAGACCAAGTTTGATAGCAGGAGACCTTTGATTACTCAGAATATTGTCCAAAATATTAGAACTATCTTGAAACCTCAAAAGTTTTACCTTTTCTTCTAATTTACCTTTGAGAATGTTTACCTCAACCTCCAAGGCTTGACATTGCTTTGTCATGCTTTCTTCTTTGCTTCTTCCATCTTCTACTTGATCCTTCAGATTTAGAATCTCTTCTTTCAGCCAATTTTCGTTTTCTTCACATGTTTGTTCCAGCTCTTCATTCTTCTTATTTGATTTTTCCAGATCTTCTTTGAGAGAGATGATTTCTGCTTCAAGGCCTTCTTTTTCAAATGATTGTAGAGTCCTTATTTTTCTTACTTGATGCTTCTAGATCTGCTTGCAGAGAGATGATTGCAGCTTCAAGTCCTTCATTCTTCTTGCTTGATTTTTCAAGATCAGTATTTTGATCGTTGATTTTTGCTTCTAGTTCTTTAATTCGATTGGATGCGTAAGTATGAAACCTTTGATACTTGTCCACCTATCCATTCAACATTTCTATTTGATCTTTCATTTGAGAGATCATCTCTTTGTGAATAGAATCTTTCTTATCAATTTCCTTTTGTTGTTCTTCAACTTTGATCTTGATAGCTTCTTCTAGATCCACAACTTTTCTTTCACTATCTTCACTATTGTTTGCACAAAGGAGAGTATTACAAGTGGCCTTCTTTTTTTCCTTATTTGCCATGAGTATTTGGAGAGCTTCGTCAGAAACTTCTGGATCCATACTGTCACTTTCACTATCATAATCTTTGCACATGCAGTTAAGTAAGAGACAAGAACAACGATTAATACCTGGTTCATCTTCTTCAATTTTTGCTATACATGATTTCCGAGGTATCTTCTTGTTTCGAGTAGCCTTCTTCTTTTGCTTCTTAGCCATGAGCACTTTCAGATCTTGGTCAGAATCTTCTTCATCTTCACTGGACACTTCATCATCATATTCTTTTGCATAATAACTCTTTCTCTTTTCAAATTGTTTCCCTTTACCATGTTTTTCTCTATAAGGACATTTAGCAGCATAGTGACCAAATTTTCCACACTCAAAACATTTGAAGGGAAGCTTACCTTTGAATCTTCCAGTACCTAGTTGGAGCTTTCTCACGAAATTCGCTTCTTCTTCATCGGATATATAGCTGGATTCTTTGACAAATTCCTTTTCCTTTCCTTTTGTAGATGCCTTAAAAGCAACTTCTCTTACTTGAGAAGGGCCTCCTTGTCTCATTTCAAAAGCAGTCAGAGTACCATGTAATTGAACAATAGTAAGAGTTTGCAGATCTTGCCTTTCTTCAATAGCTGAAACTTTAGAGTCAAATTTTGAAGTCAAAGATCTTAAGACCTTTTCTACCATAGTAGTATCAGTTATGGTTTCACCCAAATTTCTCATTCGATTTACAATATCATCCAGACGAAGAAAGAAACTGGCAACACTCTCATCACTATGCATCTTCAAATTTTCATATTCAATTCTAAGAGTTTGGAGTTTTGCACTTTTTACCTTCGTGTCTCCTTCATAGCTTAGAATGATTTTGTCCCATATATCTTTTGCTGAATGTAGCTGCATCACTTTAGCAAATTCTGATTCAGACATGCTTCCCAATAAGACATTCACCGCTTTGGCATTGATTTCATACTTCTTTCTTTCAGCTGCATCAGTAGGAATACTTGCCGGGTATTGATAACCTTCTTCCACGATTGCCCATACATCTGCACCAAGACTTTGCATATATGCTTTTGTTCGTACCTTCCAGAATATCAGATTGCTTCCATTGAATAGAGGTGGCTTTATAGACATCACTCCTTCTTGACTTCCCATTGCGACGGATCTCCTTCAAGCGATCAAGCTTCTACACAAGGACCCCTCTGATACCAATTGTTGGGAAAAATACTGAGAGGGGGGGTGAATCAGTATTTACAGAATATCCAAAAAATTTTACTTTTCTTTACTTCAAAACACATACGCTACTTTCCTGAAGCAGACACGCGTATATACGCAGATACCCTTTATTAAACTCGGGTATACACAGAGATCTAATTATGCCATTAGTTCTTCACTTATATTATTCCATCATTCATTCATTAGATGATCTCTAAACCTTAAACATGTGCAGTAAGAACAGAATAAAACATCACACAAAGCATCACACATGAACAACAGGATTTTTAGGTGGAAACCCAAGTCGGGAAAAAACCACCGCTGCAGTTGCTCAGCCTTCAATATTTTATTATAGAGAAAACATCTTACAACATATGTCATGCCAGACACTGAAGACGTTGTGCACCCACCTGTGTCACACAAATTTCTCTCCCCGGAAGGGAGCTCCAACCCCCCGACTCGGCTTACCGGGGCCTCTCCCCGGAAGGGAGCTACGACTCCCCCGATCTCGTTTACCAAATTTCACCGAAGGGAGCTATGACCCCTCGACCGAAGGCTACAACCCCGCGCACCTCCTCGACCACGTTTCATCAATTTTCACACTCGGACCCCTTGATATCTTTGCTTCAAAGAACCCAGTTTTGTGTACGCGCTTTCCCTTCACTGATGTCGCGTATATACGCGCTTCCGTCCACACAAACCAGCATATTCCTCTGTGTATATTTCATTGCGCATACGCGCTTTCTCTTCCGCAAAGCCGCATATATACGCGCTTCCTCCGTGGCGAAGTAGCGTATAGATCTTCAATCATTATAGAGCAGCATACTTCTACAGATCAGATATTCAGTTCAGATTTACCTTTTTACTTCAGACAGATGTTCGCCTAGATGTTCGCCTCATCACAGATCTAGTCATTCCATAATCAGATCTAGCAAATACAAGTGCAATTCAGATCTAGATCCCCTTCTTCATCATTGGTGCATCATACATTCAGATTTATCATTCAAGTGTAACCCTTTCCATTCAGATATACTTCAGAGAGAAGTATTCATTCAAGCTCAGACATCTTGCACCTACACCTCATCTGCACAATGAATTTCTTCTCCTTATATAGGTTTATCCTTTTTTTCAATACCATGAGCCAAACCACATTACTTCCATGTATTCTGACTTGTTAATTAGTGACCACATCAATACAATGGTCAATACCATATATACTCTGTTTTGTAACGCTGAGCGCTTACTTACAATGCCACTTGAAGGTTTTTCCGCGTGCATACGCGACTTCCCCTAGACATATCCGCGTATTCCTAGAGACATACTATTTTTCATCATAGATTTAGCACAAGCTGAAATCCTTACTTCATTGTCTTCTGTACTCACTGTAGATACATCAGATTTAGTTCATCAAACCATATTCTATCAAGCACAACTTCATCAAGTAAGTTGCCATTATCTTCATCAAGTGGGTTTTCTTTCAAGGACAACACTCAGCATCATATTGTCAACAAACATCATATCACATCAGATTTACATCATTTACCAAGTCCATCAAGTCAAGAATAACTTCATCAAGTGGTTTGCCATCAAGGACAACACATGTCAACAGTCGCATGTCTTCATCTTCATTCAGTGGGTTGCCATCAAGGACAACACTCTGCATCATATTTCCAACAGGATTTCCCTCCAAGGCCCATAAACCATCGCAGAGCTGTCCCCTTGAGTGTAGAAGGAAAAATCTTCAATTTTTGGGCATCCATCATGTAATCATACCCCCGGCACACTATATCAAACTCAAACAAAAATGTGTCGGGGTCCTCTGACACGAGCCCATGGAAATTTGGTAAAGCTGCCAATGGGATAGGTTTTGTAGGTGCACCTCCTCCCATATTCTCAATGGGAAACTCGATAGTAGAGGTTGTGGGAGCCATGAAAATCTTCCAATAGTTGCTGGGGATTTCAACAGGTTCTGTAGAAGATGGTTGGGGACTCCTTACTACTGGAACTCGAGTGGCTTTGGTAGTGCTCCCCTTGTCTCTCAGTGATACAAATATTGCTTCGTTCCTACTGCTTGCATCCTGATGGCTCAATCCCTCAACGACAACTTCCTCTCTCCTATTGAAGTAATTTGATTATGCCAATATTCTGCTTGTGATTTCTTCTCCTTCTATCCCCAATGCAAGATCCTCTTGATCAGGTCCAATGCTACTTGAGCCTTCCGGTAATGGAGGACCCTGCTATACTGAATTTCCAATGGATACCGGAGTATGCACTGGTTGATCTATTGATTGTCCTTCAGATCGTACTCTCCTAGCCCCTATCCTTGCAGTTGCAGAAGAAGATGCTTCGGACTCTACCTTTTCGATGATCTGTTGTATGTAAGTCTTTCTTCCCAAATCTGGTCTTCCCCTCTTTGGGGCTCTCACTCTGCCCCTTTTATTTATTCTTTGTTCATAAAAAAATTAATGTGATAGAAAATCTCTGTATGAGCCTACAACACTTTGATCTTGAAGTAAGGTGTCAAAGGACCATTCCTTCCCTAAGAAAAAAGGATTTAAAAAGAAAAAAAACAGCAAGACGGAGATTAGAGTTTCAGACCCAGAGTAGGGCGTCAAAAGACTCCTCCCTCCCTGGGACAAGAACAAGAACCACACAACCCACAAAAATACCTAATACCTCCCAGATTTGAAGTAGAGCGTCCAAAAGACTCCTCCCTCTCCAGGACAAGAAGGTGGCCCCAAACTCAAAATAAAAGCAAAAACAAACAACCCAAAATCAAAACCTACGCTCAGGACCTAAAGCAGAGTGAGAAAAATCATTCTCTCCCCAGGACGAGAGGTCAGCTCTCTAGTTGCCTCGAATCGTTGCTTGCACCTTGTAGCCTCCCCAAAAACGACGCCAAAATGTTGGTGTTTAGGTAGGGATGATCTATCCACCCTAATCTGACATTAATCTTATCAATCCGAGAGTGTATCCTTTCATGGCTACGCGCAAGGTATATGCAGGAACAAACGCTTAATCCGTCCAATCGAGGGTTTACAGTCAAAACTCAAAGCAATGCCATGCAGTAAAATTAATACAGAACATTCAACAGTCTGAATCAGCAAGAGATAAAAATAACAACCATATCACAATAGAAATAAATCCACACATATACACATACGTAGCACCTGATCAGAAGAGCGGGCCCAGCTCTCTGATCAGGGCTGCATTAACTACGAAATGCTTTGGAACAGTAAAACCAGATGTATTTTATTGATATATGAAATGTGATTGCAATCTTCTCTTCGGAACCCCGAATTACAAGAACAATGTCCATTTTATACACACTACAAGGGAATATCAGATTTCCCTAAAACATGAGAATCGCGTGTTCAAAAATGGACTCTGGTTGAAACAGCACGAGCGACAGATATTATGAATGGAGCAAAGGGCTGAGAATAGGCCCAGGGAGTTGTGGTCCAGCTGCGCGTTCTCCCTTTGGCTTGTCATTACCGATTCTTGCTGCGATCTACTGGAGCAAGGGTTCCTATCTTCAATCTGCAGCCAAACAAAAACCTTAGTGCCACAATTAGGTAAAACCCTGTGATTTTTCTTCATTAATCAAAATATCCCAATCAGACTAGTCAAGGTATTTACCTCAGAAGTTTATCATTACAAATGTGGGTAAATTAAGCAAAAAGGGGTAAAAAAGGATGACAAAAGTGGGCAAATAAATAGCCGAATTTGGTGCCCAACACTGCCCAAAATCCATGAACTGATCCTCATAAGCCTTTTTATTAATGAGGCCTCTATTTTCTTCATTTTCCATTATTTTCCTTCATTTTTCTCCTCACATGCAACCTGTGACCTTTTACCTCCATTTTCTCCTATTTTCCATTATTTTCATAAATAATTGCCAATAAATGCCACTTTTCCTTTCCAAATCCTTATCCATTTCCTTTTCCAATTTCTATAGCCATAATAAACCATATGAACACCCGCACTAGGATGTTTTTCGCAACGTTCAGCTTGGAATATGTGTCCCACGACCTTGGTTATTATTTTTCCTTTATTAACTTTTATTACATGGAATTTTCACTAGGGCTATTACAAAACCCTCCCCCTTGGGGGAACACCATCCTCAGTGTTCAAAGACACCTGAAACCAACAAGACTATTGTAAGAAAAACATACTTCCCATGTAGCTTTATAACTTAGCTCATTGCAGTATTTACAATGATCAACTTGCTGAGCAGCAAACCAACATGACAACATAACCAATATAACATCATAATGACATGACACCCATACCGCTTATTAGAGATTTATAAAATATCTCATGGTGATATTTACATCCATATACATATGTGCATATAACAAAACATTATACCAAGCATATACCAAATATATATACCAAAAAATTCATTCAACTGGTGAATAAGGAAGGATACATGGCCCACATCTGAGCTGCCATCTCCCATGTAGTTTCATCGGGCCCAAAGTGATTCCATTGCACTTTAACTTTCTCGTTTGTTCGATTCCGGAGCATTAGTGTATTTCTCTGCAAAATGCACTAAGGTTTTGCCTAGAATTCTCCTTCTAGCTCCACCTACAATACATACCATTCAATCACATGATCCTCATATTTAACATATTTCTTAAGCAATGACACATGGAATTTCACTGTCAGAGGCAGTGCAAGTCCACAAAAACTGAGGTGCCAACTTGTTACATGATCTAATATGCAATGATCTCTTCTTGGGCTTGATGTGCAAGTACACTTGTTCCCCAACCTGAAGCTCATTAAACAACCTATTTCGATATGCATAACTCTTATTCCTATCCTTTGTTGCTTTCAGATTATTCTTGGTTACCTGCATTTCTTGTTCCTTCTCCGCCAACATGTCCGACTGTGTTAACTGGATCACTCCAAATAATGGGAGTATTGCAACTCCACTCATACAATGCCTCAAACAGAATCATCCTCAAATATTCCTGACACCCATCGTTGTAAGAAAACTCACCAGTGGAAGATACTCTTCCAACTTTATTTCTTGATGCATCACATTCATCCTCAACATGTCCTCTAATATCCTATTGATCCTCTATGTTTGTCCACCTGTCTACAGATGATATGTTGTATTGAATGCCAATTTTGTGCCCAAGCCTACAAACAACTCCTTCCAAAACTTGGAAGTGAACTTCACATCCCTATATGACACAATATTCTATGATATACCATGCAATATGACCACATCCTTGATAAATAATTATGATACATCATTCCTTGAGTATGTAGACCTCACTATAATGAAGTGCACTACCTTTCACTAGTACATTTGGTCCAATTTCTGATGGCCAAAATGTCGCTCTTGTGACCCATAGGCATCCCAAGAGCGATAGTTTGGGGTGGGGAAAAACGTGGTTTGCCTTAGAGTCTCAATTCTGACACTTCAGTTAAGTGTCAGAAGAGCGACACATTTTCCGACGTTTCCAGATGGTCATCGCTCTTCTGACGTTACGTACTGAGCATCACTATTATGAAGTTTTTAAGATTGTCCATATTTCGACATTAGCGAGATGCGTCGCTATTCCGACGTTAGCAAGATCATTGATATTCCGACGTTAGCCAGATCGTCACTATTCTGACGTTAGCAGAAATTTTTTAAAATGTCGATAGGACGTTAGAATACCAACGAAAATTAATTTTAAAAATAAAACGGTAAACGTCATAATACCGATGGAACAATTTTTTTTTAAAAGAAATTAAGTGTCGCTAGAGTGACGTTTCAAAATATTTTTTAAAAGAACGATCCGTCAGAATATCGACAACACAAAACATTTTTTTTTAAAACTATTCGTTGGAATACTGGCGGAAACAAAAAATTATTTAAAAATATATATTTCCCGACCATTCTATTTCGACGAAATAACGACTTGAATATGATGGTAGTGATGATCTTCGGGGTTCATCTGATCTCTGTGCCTCCTAAAACAGAGCATAACCATTCTATTTCGACGGAATATCGGCTTGAATCTGCTGGTAGTGATGATCTTCGGGGTTCATCTGATCTCTGCGCCTCCTAAAATAGAGCATAATAGAGCAGATTTAAGCAGAGAAGAGCATTATAATCTAGTGATTCCCTTAATCTGTCCCTCTCACAGTCCCTGTCTCTATACTTGTTCCGGTCTTCTTTTACTCTACTTGTCTCCCTTTCTCGTTCATTTTCTTTTATCCTATCCATTTCATTCACTTTTTTTTTTTCTTTTTCCTCAAGATCATTTTCCTTTGCCAATCTCTCTTCCTCTCTTGCCTTTTCTTTCCTTACCTGAAAAATTACATGAAGTACATCAAGTGCTCACCCAAATCAAAGAAACAACCTAACAGTAGTTACTTAGGAAAAACAAGTGCTTTTCCTGCTTGAAAATTTAGAAAAGGGCATCATACTCGAACCCAGATGGAAGAAGTTCATAAAATGACAGATATTTACCTTGTACTCTGTAATAAAATCGTGCACCATGCCATAGCCTATATGTTGCTTCCTAGTTACATGTGATTGTGTTCTCTTGGTAGCATCATTTTCCACCAAGAAGGAGCCAAATATTTCACATAGAGCCATCTTCTTTTCCTGAGACAGTATTATCCCTTTCTCACTTGATGTCTGTTGAGTCAAAACTGTCTTTTCCACATTCATTATATCCACCTTGTACCAAAAAGAAAATATCATCTCGTGCAAAATAATGCCATAAAAAATATGTGAATAATAATCTGACAACTTATGCAACCATGCAAAGAATATTATATTTATACTCCATTATACCTTCCTCATCAATGCCTGTGCTTCATCAACCTTGCCTTCCTCTCCAAGTTTTTCAACCTATTCCAAGAGTTTCCGTATCTTTTCCTCTATTGTTGCTAACTGATCTAATCTCTCTTTCAAAACAAACATAATAGATGAAATGTCGACATCCTATGCTAAATGTTCACGGCCTCGCCGTACTTTACGATCTAAATCTTGTACTTGTCGACAAAAATGTTTTCAAACCCATTTCAAAAGACATGTGAAACTACTTAGATTTATCAAAATTGTGACTCAAGACTCAATGATAATATATTTTTATCAATATAATATGAACTGACCAGCTTTTCACAAAAATGTGCAAGTTCTGCTTCAAATCTGGGAACCTATTCATCATGCCTCGATGAATTCTCAAAATTGTTCCAATGATGCAAACATCAGTCAGGAAAATATATATGAAAAGTCAAAATGATAGGTTCAGATGAAAGAAAAACACTCACCAAAGAAATTAGATAACCATGATGGCTACTTTCTCATTTATTTTAGAAGACCTGATATTCTAAGTGAAAGGTTAATAGAAATTAAAATATGATATGGAATCGGGATTAACTGTTTCTGATCTTCAAATAGTAAACAAATATACAACAGTCATTCCTGCTAATTAAAACAACAAAATACAAATTAGCCATATTTTAAGTTTTAACACAATATGTTGAGTTATTCTTCTTCTGAGGAAATTCGTTTTTCCTTCTTGTATTGGGGCATACAGGCACACTTTCAAATAACTGCATTACATTTCATAGTCTACACAAATATCTACATGCCTGAAATTCCTAACTTCCCTTCCAAGGCTGTTTTCTTCTCACTAGTGTTCCATAACATGAAATAATAATCCTCTTATCTTACTATTTGTGTACTTGATTAAATTGTAAATTTCCTTGTGCTTTTTAAAAAGATTCAGATAAATTACGACTTTTTATGTTTGTATGTGACAAATTTTTTAGCTCTTATTTAGCAGTATCATAAATTTACCAATCTATTTCCAAATTTTCAGCTGTAAGTTTCCATTCTTTCAAATAAGTGCAGTGGATAAAAAGAATAGCAACATATTAGTAGTAGCTACATTTACTAACCTTTTTCCTCACAAGTTTCCTACTTTGTGAAAAATATTACAGCTCCAAAACTATGTTTTAGTTTTAAATGTAGAAAACGAAAATCCAAGTCAGGAAATGGTGTAGGCTTAAATTAATTCTTCCCCATGAGAAAAATTAAATTGTGGGTTATTAAATTTCTACCAATTGCACACCAAATGCTTCAAAATCTTAGTGGCTCAAAAAAAAAAAATCAATATTACCTACTTGTTTCTGCGGTGGTAACAAAATCCATAAAAATATAACTTAAATGAGGAAATTGAACCTTAATAAGAACATCAAACCACAAATAATACAAGAATAATTGAATAAAATGCCTTTTATAAATAATAAACAATTTGGAACAGTGGGCATCAAGAAATCATTAAATAAATGAAAGAGTATACATAAAACATCCATAGGAAAATGTTATTCCATTTAATATGAAACGAATAATGTTCAGGAAGATTGCAGGTTCTGCGCACAGTTCCTTAGCAGAAATCCTTTGACAAACACTAATCCCAAAATTGTCAAACACTTTGATTTAAAAAATATATATGTGAAAATGTGAAAAATAGATTGTATCCTAGAGGGGAACATGACTCCTGAGCATTGAGATTAATGTCCAGTGGAGAGTGTCCACTAATTTAGAAAACAATTATTCTAAAACACCCCTCAAAGGCCATATCCACACCACAAATAAAATCATGTATTCACATAGTTGAAGAGTCTAATTCAGAAGGTAAATCTCATACCGAGGTTACTTCACGTAAATATCATAATGTCTTCTATTAAATCCCATTACTAATTCAACTACTAATGAATCAAAACATAGAAAACGGTGTGTACTTTGGGATGAATATATAGTTTGTAATTAGGTAACCCATATCATCTCCATATGAATCCCCAAATAAAATTGAAGGAATTTGAATGTAATGTATATCAAACCCAATGTTGACTGGATTTACTTGGAAATGAAAATCACCTTGGCCTTCTTTGTAGTCAGTGTCACCTTGGCAGCGTTTGTATTCACTGAATTTTCACCCCTACTTTGTTTGTCAAAAGTTGCAGGTTCCTGCTATTGTTGAGAACAATTAAGTCAAATTTTCCAATCATACTTCTACAGTCATTATATGCTTCAATATTTAATGAACAAAGTTCAAACAATGAGACGCTCAGAAGAACACTCTTAAATATATCTACTACCAAGTATCTCTGTACACTTCTAATGAGCAACTTAATGACTCTTCATGTAAGAAATCTACATAAGCCAAACAAGAGTCATGTTGGAGAAACATTTAACTCGGTGTAGATAAAACTCAGATAGATCATAGAACCATTTAAAGACATACTCAGAAGCCTCATCTTGGCTTCCTCTAGGGTAGCCAGGGCTATAAAATAATTCATTGGTAACCCAAGAAAACAATAGACATTGCATGCAAAATAATAGATGAGTTAGCATTCTTCATTTAAGGAAAAACCATATATGAACTAGGCTTTCACAACTCTACAATATCTTATACATACAACTAAGGCTCTACAATATCTCTCCATACAACTAAGGCTCTCAAGCAATGCACATTGCCATCATCAATGGGCAGTCAAATTTTGCAAATAATGCTAAAATTTGAGATTTTTCATACAAACAGAACCCTAGATTCAAATCTGCAAATAAGCTCAAATTCCAAAGCATAACTTCGTACCATGTGTCTTAAAGCCATATCCAAATATTTATCATCAATGGGCAGTCAAATTTTTCAAATAATAATAAATCATGAAATGTTTCATACAAACAAAAGCCTAGACCCAAATCTTCAATTAAGCTATAATTCCAAGTTAGAAACACACAAGCATAGCATAGTACCATGTGTCTTAAAGCCATATCCAAATATTTTGTTGAGAGCATCCTTCCAAAGCCTGTGCTATCTGGAGATAATACTGGCTTCACTAGTTGTTTAGCTTGTGTTGTAGATGAGATAGACCTCACAGATAATTGATCTTCCTGTTGTTTTGGGGCAACACTTTTGCATTTAACACCTTTTCAACCATCTTGCTGCCAATTACACCTGACACTGAAATGTTATTACCAATACTATGTGATTTGCTAGATTGTACACTGGACCGGTCACTGTTCTAGATGTCATTTGAAATTCTTCCTCTTGTGACACTTGGAGAGCATGACTGTCTTCTTGGCCTACTACTTGCAATGGGTGCCTCATTAATAGATCGTGCAACACTTGGAGCTCCAGGTCTACCTCTCGTAGTTGAAGGAGGTCTCTCTGGCATAGCAGTCCTTAAATTTGGAGGTGCATTAAGTGAAAAACCAGGGATTGTTGCTCTGGTTTCATAAATCTAGCAGTCATCCAAAAAATTTCTACCACTCTGGTTTCATTGGTTATCCTACATTTTAGAGAGAACCGTATACATATTTCAAGAAATGGGATTTCATGAGGAGGCTGAGTAGATCTCTGAGCATTATTGTAGGTTCAACAATGACAATGATGCTATTTCAGAGGTTAGATTGGAGAAAGATGATAAAACAGGTAATATTTCTGATATGGGTGGTCATATAATGGGAATTCCAACAGACAACAATGTCTTGGGATCGACATGTATCATGGGAGATACAGGAGAAATATCCAGCCATTTTGAGAATAAGGAGGATCCACCAAGAACTTGGGGAGCCTGTGATCATAAATTTGCCGAGAGAAAATAGCACATATACCCATATCAGGAATCTTGTGGGGACTGATCATCCATCAATGGAGGCAAGACCTTATGTTTTGGAAGGTGATCACACCCCTCCTTCAACTCCCTTTGGAAGGTTTAAATCCACATTTGTTCCTTCCTTCAAAGATGTCACGAAGATGCTCACATTCCCAACATTTCTTTGCGGTAAAAATACATGTTACTTATATGTACTAACATTTTTTTCATCAATTATTATTTTTTATTGTGCTTTGAATTTATAATTATAAGTGTTAGCTCTGCTGGTATGGATGTTGTTGATATGATAATATGCATTGGGTTATTGTTTTCGTTGCGAACATATAAGGTAGATTCATTCATAGAGAGCTTGAATAGATGCAGAAGAAATGTTGATGGGTTAGTTGAGAATTTTTGGGCTCATAGTAAGTCTATAAACTCTTTTGTCTGTATAATCTTTCAATAGGAGTGAAACTGGGATTTCCTTATATGAAAAGTGGGTGAAGAATTTTCCTCTTGGAATGCATGTGGTTATAGTTTTTTATCATTGTATATATTGTGTTCAGTGAATCTTTGGGAAATCATGTATGAGACAGTATGGGGAAAACTGAGCTTGGGCACCAAAATAGTAATAGAAGGTGGAGTTCAGAAAATGTTCAAGTTAAGCTTTAGTGTTGGTGCTAAAGAGAAGCTCTTGAAAACTTCATCTTGTTACCTGTCAACCAGCATTTTCCTAGTGGCAGGGCTACTTTTCATATCAACAGAAAAGGTAGCCCTCTGCAGTGACCATCCACTCTCCTTCACATCTGCTAAAGGAGAGAATATCTCCATCTATTACATGGTAAGCTATATTATTAAATTAATGTTAGATTAATGTTTGTGAAGTTGATTTTTTTTTAATTATTGATTTTAAGATTTTGGGTTTCCTAATGTTAGTCTGATATGGTGTTGGGTTTGATATTATAGGTGGTTATACCTCTTGGAAGAGTTAGATCAGTTAACCTGTGCGAAAACATTAAGAAGTCCGCAGAGAAGTATATTCAAATACAGACTGTTGATGATCACAAGTTCTGGTTCATGGCTTTAGTCAATTATCAAAAGGCCTTCAAGCATCTAAAATGAGTAGTGACATCTCATTAGTTCTCAGACTGTATATAAAGAGGAAATTTGAGTCTCTTAAAGCATGCACGTTGTTCTGGAGCAGACATGATAGTTTTTTATATCTAGTTTATCGAAACTATGCAATAAGGAAAATAGAGAAAAAAAAATGTAATAGTATCATTTCTATGCCATGTTTTTATTTCTCACATCTCACTGGATGACCCTTAGTTTCAACTTTTAATAGCCTAAAAGAAGTGATATCTGGAAAAATTTGACAGATTTGCACTGAAGGTTACTTTAGGTAAATCTCATAATGTCTTCTATTAAATCCCAGTAATAATTCAACTACTAATGAATCAAAACATAGAAAATGGTGTGTACTTTGGGATGAATATATAGTTTGTAATTAGCTGACCCATATCATCTCCATATGAATCCCCAAATATAATGGAAGGAATTTGAATGTAATGTATATCCAACCCAATGTTGACTGGATTTACTTAGAAATGAAAATCACCTTGGCCTTCTTTGTAGTCATTGTCACCTTGGCAGCCTTTGTATTCACTGAATTTTCACCCCTGCTTTGTTTGTCAAACGCTGCAGGTTCCTACTATTGTTGAGAACAATTAAGTCAAATTTTCTAATCATACTTTTGCAGTCATTATATGCTTCAATATTTAATGAACAAATTTCAAACAATGAGATGCTCAGAAGAACACTCTTAAATATATCTACTGCTAAGTATCTCTGTACAATTCTAATGAGCAACTTAATGACTGTTAATGTAAGAAATCTACATAAGCCAAATAAGAGTCATGTTGGAGACACCTTTAACCAGGTGTAGATAAAACTCAGATAGATCAGAGAACCATTTAAATACATACTCAGAAGGCTCATCTTGGCTTCCTCTAGGGTAGCCAGGGCTATAAAATAATTCATGGGTAACCCAAGAAAACAATAGACATTGCATGCAAAATAATCGATGAGTTAGCATTCTTCATTTAAGGAAAAAACATATATGAACTAGGCTTTCACAACTCTACAATATATTATACATACAACGAAGGCTCTACAATATCTCTCCATAAAACTAAGGCTCTCAAGCAATGCACATTGCCATCATCAATGGGTAGTCAAATTTTGCAAATAATGCTAAAATATAAGATTTTTCATACAAACAAAACCCTAGATACAAATCCTAAAATAAGCTCAAATTCCAAAGCATAACATCGTACCATGTCTCTTAAATCCATATCCAAATATTTATCATCAATGGGCAATCAAAATTTTCAAATAATAATAAATCATGAAATTTGTCATACAAAAAAAAGCCTAGACACAAATCTTCAATTAAGCTCTAATTCCAAGTTAGAAACACACAATCATAACATAGCACCATGTGTCTTAAAGCCATATCCAAATATTTTTTTGAGAGTGTCCTTCCAAAGCCTCTGTTATCTGGAGATAATACTGGCTTCTCTGGCCATTTAGCTTGTGTTGTAGATGAGATAGACCTCACAGATAATTGATCTTACTGTTGTTTTGGGGCAGCCATTTTGCATTCAACACCTTTTCAACCAGCTTACTGCCAATTACACCTAACACTGAAATGTTATTACCAATACTATGTGATTTGCTAGATTGTACACTGGACCGGTCACTGTTCTGGCTATCATTTGAAATTTTTATAGTGTCATTGGTAGTGTATTAACATTGTTATTCACAATACAGTTTTTCATGATTTTTTTCTTCGTTTTTATTTTGATTGTAAACACTTATTAGGGTTCACTGTTGATTTTAGATCCTTAGTATTTATTCTAGTGTTTTCTATAAGGTTTTCTAAAAATGGATTTAGAACCAAAGTAGACTATCCATGGAAATTCTCCAAGGTAACTGGACCCTGCCAACTTTTCCCTCAAAGAAATATAATTTTTCATTACCGTCAATGTCTATGTATCCTTAATTTTTCTACCCAAGTTGTTTTATGTTTTCTTAGTTCCCTTGCAAATGCATTGACATTTGGCTTTGCAAGGCCTCTTTTTACTTTACGTATCAACTTTGCATTCTATGACTTTATGCTTCAAAAAGGGAAATATACACTGATATAAAAATCCTATAGATGTTCTCTTGTAAGAATTGAGTTTTTGATATTTACTTAGGCCTCACTTTTCAATAGTGTAGTATTGAATATGGGAAGTGAACGTGAAAAAAGAGATTTAAAGAGTTATTTACTTCAATAGCCTTTAATATTATCTACAGGAAGGTATTCATTCCATTTTATTTGCATGTTAAAGTTAGGACAGGTATTCTTTCAACAAGTAGAGCCTTTTCTCCAATGAGGATTCCAAATTTTTAAGTTTAGTAGCCTTGTTTTTTCTCCTCCTCTTGATGTGATAACTTGAAAACTTTTGACTAAAAAGAGGAAGTCATGGATTCTATCACCAAAATATGAATTTTTGATTTCTTTGGATCTCCTTTCCTACTGAATGTCTATGACCAATGAGGAGTCTCCAAAAAAACATGTATCTTTAGAGTTTAATCCTTTTGATAACACCACTTACATGCCTATTATAAGTCCCCTTAAATCTGCATCATTGTTGGTGGGTGAACCTAGGCCAATATGGAAAAGGATTGGGAAGTATAACTTACGAGCTTTAAATTTTTCACTTGATGCACCTACAAATTTAAGGACTACTATTCCAGAGTGACCTCCTTCAGCTACGAGAGGTAGACCTAGAGCTCCAAGTGCTGCACGATCTGTTAATGAGGCACCCATTGCAGGTAGCAGGCCAAGAAGACAGTCATGCTCTCCAAGTGTCACAAGAGGAAGAATTTCAAATGACAACCAGAACAGTGACCAGTCCAGTGTACAATCTAGCAAGTCACATAGTATTGGTAATAAAATTTCAGTGTCGGGTGTAATTGGCAGCAAGATGGTTGAAAAGGTGTTGAATGCAAAAGATCTTCCCCTTGAACATATAATAGAGTTGTAAAACATCTCTCCATATTATTGTACGTGCTATCACTACTATTTTTAATGCCTCCTTGTCACATATAAAGGCTACTCCACATGGACCAAAATATATGAAACGAAGATATAAGGCTTTATAGGCGTAATAAATGGAAATATGAATAATCTAACATGGATGTACAATGTCTCCAAACAACCAAGATATTGTTGAAATTAACATGACTTCTCTCTCATGCATGATCATCACTCACATGACTTAACCAATGACCCATAAGAAGGACATGATAGTACATGGTTACAATAACACAAAAATACCATACATATCTAAAAACACATGACATCAATAAGCCCAAATGTGGTTGTAACAACTATCATCTCTCAAGAAAAACTCACATGAAAACATACTTGACATGACTCATGACTCTCTCTCTTGACTCTAGGACTAATCTGCTAACAACCAAATGATGAACCAACATATTACAAGCCTCATATGAGAGTACATGACTGAAAATGATGATTCACAGTGTAAAACATGTGGTTGTTACATCATGTTCAAAACTCTCTGCAATGCATGACCAAGGCTCATCACACTCTCTGAGACATGGATCACTTAACCAATGATAACAACAACAATGATTACAATGTTGATCTTTGCACACATGAGTGCATACATGGTTGAAGCAAAAAACTCACTCTACTACATGCCATAAAAAAAACTACTTAGTTATCACGCCAATAATGACAAATACATACATATGGTTTAAATACATGACATCCACCATAAATCCTCAATCAATAATGATATGCAATAAGATACATGGTTTCTACAAGATCTACTTAGCCAATCCAAATGGGAATGAATATAAATGGTTGATCAAATGTACATACAAGTGCTCTACATGGCATCTACATCAATGAAAATCCTTTATGCATGGTCGAATCAATGATATTAATCTATGCATGGATGTACATGAACTCTTCAACCAATTGTCAGTGAATACCAAGAGCATATATATGACTGAAAAAATGCATTTTTTCTAGCCATGAAAATATATATGGGGCGGCTACAAATACATGAGTGAAAAAAAAGTGAAAATTACAAACAAGCAATGAAACTCTATACCATGCATAGATACCCTTGAGATCACTATACCTATAATAGGCAAGATGATCTTGTAGACCTAAATATGCAATGAGGCTCATGAGCATACCATGGTGCTACTACTCATCTCCCCCAACCAATGATGCTACGGTATGCTTCCCCTGAGACCATGCACCTCTCTTGAAATTTCACAGCCCTCTATGAATATGCATGAGGTAACCAAGAACTGAAAATGGGACTGATATATTTACTTCATGGGTTACTTCTCTTTCTTCCTCCACATGGTCTTTGGATGCTTCTTTTCTTCTTTCTCTAGTTTTCTGTTAGGTCTTCTTTAAATCTGCTACTCTTGTTGGATTTTCCTTGAAGAACTAGGGAGCATGCAGTATCTTTCCATATGGCCAAATTTCTGACATGTATAACACTCCACGTGGCCTACCTGCATGCAATATGGACTCTCCATTTTGAAAACCAAGACTAGATCTATCCAATGGAGATATTTGGTTTTCAAGCAAACTATCCAAGGCTATGATACTCTTCACTTGCTTCAACTACTTGTGTTTTTCTTCCAATTTCTTTCTCATTGTGACAACTTCACCTTCAAGTTGAATAACATTACTTGCTTGTTATTTTTTCTAACTTCTCATAATGTCTTGAATTATTTTATATTTTTCCAACTGGGTCATCAAATTGACAATCTCTTCCTTGACGTTCTTTTCCTTTTCATCATAAATATGCAAGATATTTTCTTGATCTTTGCATACAATTTTTAGTTTATTAAATTTAACAGAATTTTTTTCAATAACTACCATGGAAGACTCATAGTAAGCTCTAAGAAGTTTACATTATCCTCATCTTCACTAGGAAACTTAGCAAGACTAGAATCAAAACGATCCAAAGTAAAATTGAAATAACCTTTAGATTTGCTACATGGAAGCACACTAGTTTATGTTGAAGCCTAGAATCCATTATCAGGAGGTCATATCTTCCTCATACTTGAGTCGTGGAAAGCAGAAGGGGAATTGAACAAGACAAGCAGAAAACAACACCATAAAAATAAACTAGCCCACATTTTCCCCATTTGGACTTGTGAGCATTTGCATTCGCATCATTTAAATAATTTCAGAATTGAGCCTTCTGTGATTTGAAATGATTTGAACTTCTTCTTCCGGATCCATCGTATTGAAATATTTTTCATAGCAGTTTGAAAAAAATTCTAGTTGATGAATCCGAAAAAAAAACTCAAAAAGCAGTTTACTACTTAACCAATGCCATATTACTTCTTATAAATAACTAACTTAATGTGCAAACACATATATATCAACAAATTCATTTCAAATCACTTACCTATAAACCTATCTCTGTTCTCTGCATTTTTCCGGTCTTCACAAGGAATGCCTCCTCTCTAATGGCAGAGGGAACATGGCATGAGTCTTTGTTAGCAAGATTGAAATATAATCACGAGGCCAAGAAATCCATAGATTTGAAACCCTCTTGCTCCCATGGATTCTTGCAATAGAATTTTTGGGTATGTGTGAATTAATCAAAATTAGAAGGAGGAATGTAAAATGGTCCCATGAAGACAAAGGCCCAGTAACAGCAGCAACCACCAAGGACCCACAAACTGGTGTGTGCTCACATGAATGATAAACGAGGGAATTTTAAACTGGATCTCCACGAACAAAATTCATGTGTGCAATTCCAGTAAGTTGGATGGAAACCCACAATCTAATAACTGTGCTAATAAAGAACTCTAACGTTAATGGTATGATTATAGTTGAATGAGAGGAGAAAGGCCATGAACCCAGTGGCAACTTGGTCTATTTTTTTAGAGTTCCCCACTAAATATTACCAGACATGTATCAATATTACCGATTTCCTGGAGTATTTTCACATGAACAACTCCAGTATAAAAATTAAATAATGCTGCAAAGTCTTTTGACCATGTATGTTGTGAAACGAGGAAAAAATATACCGTTCCAAGATCTAAGACAGCAAAAATGTATGAAAAAATTAGAGACATCTGCGTTGTTCTACACAATTATTATGAATTTTGTATCAAATGCGAGCAGATCAAATATTATCCATTCTCTTTCTTCTCGAAGTCAATATGAATCCACATAAAAAGGAAGAAATTAACCTTCAACCACAGATTTATTATCTCGAAACCGACCGTGCAGAGCAGCATGATAAATCTGTTTTTCAGGTAGTCCAATGTTTGACATTATAAGGTTACCCTCAAGTGCCATCAACTTACAGACATTGTTAGCATACAATTTAGAATCATTATTTTCTTTCTCTAATGGATAATAGATTGGAAACCGAGTTACTTCCAAATAATTTACAAACTGGCACAGTAGCAAGACTACATGCCGCACTCCAGAAATAGTATCCCATGTTGGACTAACGCGTTGATATGGGTATCTTAAGATCATCGGAAGCACTGGAGTCCTAGCTAAAAATGCCCCAGTCTTAAAGGGAAGAAGAAAGTCTCCATTTGTAGTTGTTCCTTCTGGAAAAAGCATCATCATTGGAGCAATCGTACTATGATGAGCTGCTTGAAGCCTTTCAGTCACTACACTTGAAATGCCTTTGAAGTCAGAATATTTTGATTCTTTTTGAACATACACACAGCCTAAGCACTTGCTCATAAGACCCACAAGGGGAAGTCTAGCCACTTTGCAACAAAACTGGGAAATGAATCTGACATGTGATATAAAATATCCAAATAGGAAATGTGGTTTGAAACAATTGCCCCCAGTTGATATGAACTATCCATAGTGTCACCTTCATTCTCTCGCACCCGGTTCACATAGAGGCCATATTGGGAATGAAGGGAAGGATCAGGTATTTTGCTGGTCTTCGTAATCCAATAAAAACCCAGGGTAAAAGCAGAGCCCTGGAAAGAAAACACCCAAACACAACTATAATAGCCCTCCTGATTCCGGACATGTGAACATAATCCTCCTGATCATCTTCCCTATTGGGAGCAGAGAATATGGTACAGAGTTTAAAAATGATATAATATGTGAGTAGAATGATGAACCCCAATACCAATCTGATGGGAAGCAGGGTGATCAATGCAATTAGCAGAATAGCCTTCTCCTTCAAAGGAAGCAGACCCTTTCCCATTGTACCATACATGTCATGCCTCACAAATGCAGCATACTTGGCTTCCATCTCCTTCAAAGCCTCTGGAGAAACAGTTGTTGATCCTTGAAAATTAAAACTGAGTGAACAAGCGGAGCGGGAAAAAAATTTGAATAGGTTAATTAAGATAGAGTAGCTGCCAAATTAAATTTCCAAGTGTTTTCCCTAAACGTCGTAAGACCAAAATTTGTGCCCTCAACGTCACAATATTGATGGTCATCTCCTAAACGTCACAAGACCGACGTATGACTCCTAAATTTCGGTATTCTGACAGTTTTTCCCTCAACGTCGCAAGACCGACGGTATCCCTAAACGTTGCAAGGCTGACGAAGGTCTCCTAAACGTCACAATACCGACGGTTTGTCCTGTAACGTCGGTATTTCGACGATTTGTCATGTAACGTCAGTATTCCGATGATACTCCAAAAACGTCGTTAGAGCGACGCTTGTTGGCGGGATTAAAAAAATGAGAAAAAATGGGGAAATTTCCAAAAATACATCAAAAGTGTCAGAACTAAAGTGTCGGAATTTTGACCATATGTAGTAGTGTTTGTCAACATGTCCACCACAACCATGATGGAATCATGTTTTCTAGATTTCCTCGGTAAACTTGTGATAAATTCCATGGAAATGACATCCCTTTTCCACTATGGAATTAGAATCGGTTATAATAGTCCACCTGGATGATTACTCTCCACCTTAACCTATTGAAAATCCAATCACCTAGCCACAAACTCTATTAGGTCTCTCTTCAAATTCGGCCAATACTAAATATTATTTATTGTTGTTAGTATCTTCTAATAGCCTCGGTGACCTGAATATGGCTTTGCATGAAACTTCCTCCAGATCACCTTCTTGAGCTCACTATTGTCTGGCACATATATCCTGCCTCTAAACCTAATGAATCCATCTGTTGTGAGATGATAATCCACATCCTGTGTTCCTGCACCTATACCTGCACTCTACTGCAATCTGTGCCTAAGCTCCATATAATTGACATCCTGCTCACCTACCTTCAAGATACATGTTCTCCTTTCAACTAATCGAAAAAATCATCAATTCTTAGCAATGGATACTTGTTCTTGAAGGTCACTTGGTTCAACTGCCTGTAAGTTATGCATAGTCTCAAAGTACCATCTTTCTTATTCAAAAACAATATCGGTGCACCCCATGGTGATACACTTAGCCTAATATATCCCTTGTCCAATATTTCCTTCAACTGCAACTTCAACTCTACAAACTCTAGCGTGCTCATCCTATAAGGTGCCTTAGATATTGGCGCTACCCTTGGTACCAACTCAATAGAAAATTCTACTTTCCTATGAGGTGGAAACTCTAAAATATCTACGGGAAATACATCGTCAAATTTTTGTAGAATTGGGTACCTGCTCAAAACATCTGCATCCTCAAATTCCTTACCTTTCTCACTAGAAATATGCACTGCAAACAACACACACCCTTTCCTGTGAATGCGCTTGGCCTACATAGTTGTAACCATTCTCACTGAAGTTGATTTGTTCTTACCCCGTAAGACTTTTTTTTCCCCATTTTCATCCAAGTACTCAATAGCCTTGTAATAAAAATCTACCTTGGTCGTATGAAGATATAGCCATTCCATACCCAAAATAATACTATACGATCCCAACGATAATACATTCAGATTTGATGAGGTAGGAATATCATTCAAGTCAAATGCACAAGCTCTCACCCAATGATGAACTCTCTTATTTGTACCTGAATCTAACTACACTAACGAAGAATCTTCATGCACTTTTTTATTCAAACCACACTTATCCACCATGTCAGGATTAACATAACTATAATTAGATCTAGCGTAAGTAAAAATAGAGACAACTTGATCACAAGCTTACTATCCACCTCGATAATAAGTGCCTAGTGATCTTGCTGCCTATTATCCAATGCTTCATAGATACTAGGAATAATTTTTCCAACATCTCCCACTGTCTGTGCCTCCTGTGCACTCTAGATATGTGGTCTACAACCTTGATGTTGTGGAAAATATCTCCTGCGGTCATATTTTCCACGAGTCCAACACTGTAAAGGCTTCTAACCTTCATTCTTAACCTACTCCTCAGATTGAAGTCCTTGTCCTCTTCTATATGTATTTAACTTGATAGGTGGTGCAAAATTATCTTTATTAGTTGTATCCGGAGGTCTTGCTTGCTTCTTGTCCCATTTCCCTTTATTCTTATCATTACCTTTCCAGTTCGGCTTTGCCTCAGGTCTACGCGTCGATTTATCATAACAATGCTTTAGTTTCTGGATGGCCTCCTCCAATTATCTAAGCTCATCAAGCTCAATCCTATATTTAAATTCTATAGAAAACCCACTAATGAATCTTTGAATCTTGGCCTTCTCCTCCTTGTGGTAAGGAACGGACCTCAAAAACTCCATCAATTTTCTAGTGTACTCCTCATCGGTCAAAGTTCTCATATTTAGCTCATAAAACTAATTTTCCCTATCATCATAGTATCTCTCTAATAGATACTTCTTTCTAAATAGCCTCTAGAAGTCACTCCAAGTGAGTTCCTCCTCATAAATATCCTTTACATTCTTCACATCTTCCCACCAAATATATTCTTTACCTTTGAGGTTTAATGTAGGAATGGATTTCATTTTTCCTGAGTAATTATGCAATCTAAATAAATTCCTCATACTAAGCAACCATGCCTATGCATCCTATGATTTCTTCATCTCTCCATCAAATGTGGGTGAATTTTCTTTCTTAAACCCATCTGAAAAATTTCCCCTGACAATCCTCCTGTAAGGATGATAATGATGATGATCATAATTCATGTTAGAACCAAAACTAGCATAGTACCTCTGTCTATCACCTCTCCTATCCGGAGTGTCCAATAACCTACCATATCTAATCATTTCATATTTATCTAACTTGTGACCACCATGATACCATATATCACATCTTTAGCCCATAAAACTTTTTTTCCTTGTCATCATAGTATCTCTCTGATAGATACTTCTTTTGGAATATCCTCTCGAACTCACTCCAAGTTAGTTAGTCCTCATAAATATCCTTGAAATTCTTCACAGCTTCCCACTAAATATCCAATTTACCTTTGAGGTTGAATGTAGCTATAGTATAAGAGTACCATCTTTCTTCTTCACAAAAAATATCGGTGCACCCAATGGTGATACACTTAGCCTAATGTATCCTTTGTCCAATATTTCCTTCAACTACAACTTCAACTCTACCAACTCTAGTGTGCTCATCCTGTAATGTGCCTTAGATATTGGCACTTCCCCTGGTACCAACTCAATAGAAAAGTATACTTCCTTGTGTGGTGGAAACTCTAAAATATATGCGAGAAATACATTCTCAAACTATTGTAGAACTAGGTACTTGATAAAAATATCTGCATGCTCAACTTCCTTACCTTTTTCACTAGAAATATGCACTGCAAACAACACACACCCTTTCCAAATACTGTGCTTAGTCTACATAGTTGTAACCATTCTCACCAAAGTTTCTTTCTTCTTACCCCGTAAGACTCTTTGTTCCCCATTTCCATCCAAACACTCAATATCATTGTCATAAATATTTACCTTGGTCGTATGAAGATATAGCCAGTCCATACCCAAAATAATACTATACAATCCCAACGATAATACATTCAGATGTGATGAGGTAGGAATACCATTCAAGCCAAATTCACAAGCTCTTACTCAATGATGAACTCTCTTATTTGTACCTGTAGCTAACTGCACTAGCCAAGAATCTGTGTGCACTTTTTATTCAAGCCAAACTTACCCACCAGGTTAGGATTAACATAACTATGATTATATCTAGGGTCAATAAAAATAGAAACAACTTGATCACAAAGCTTATCGTCCATCTCGATAATAGGCGCCTGGTGATCTTCCTACCTTTTATCTAGCACTGCATAGATACTTGGAATACTTTATCCAACATATCCCACTGGATTTTCCTTCTATGCACTATTGGTCTACCACCCTGATGTTATGGACAATCTCTCCTGTGATGATATTTTCCACAACTCTAACACTGTAAAGGCTTCCAACCTTCATTTTTAACCTAATCCTTAGATTGAATTCCCTATCCTCTGCCAGATGAATTGAACTTCATAGGTGGTGCAAAATTCTCTTTGTTACCTATATCCCGAGGTCTTGATCGCTTCTTGTCCCCTTTTCCTTTATTCTTATCATTACCTTTCCAGTCTGTCTTTGCCTCAGGTCTGCACTTCGATTTATCATAACAATGCTTTAGTTTCTAGATGGCCTCCTCAAATGATCTAGGCTCATCAAACTCAATCCTATATTTAAATTCTATCAAAAATCCACTAATGAATCTCTGAATCTTGGCCTTCTCCTCCTTGAGGTAAGGAACATACCTCAAAAACACCATAAATTTTCTAGTGTACTCATTATTGGTCATAGATCCCATCTTTAGCTCATAAAAATATTTTTCCCTGTCATCATAGTATCTCTCTGATAGATACTTCTTTTGGAATAGCCTCTATAACTCACTCCAAGTCAGTTCCTCCTCATAAATATCCTTGAAAACTTTCACATATTCCCACTAAATATTCGATTTACCTTTGAGGTTTAATGTAGTTATGGATTTCATGTTTTCTTAGTAATCATGAAATCTAAAGAACTTCCTCATACCAAGAAACCATGCCTATGAATCATATGATTTCTTCATCTCTTTGTCAAATGTGGTTGGATTTTCTTTCTTAAAATCATCCAGAAAATATCCCCTGTCAATCCTCATGTAAGTATGATAATGATTATGATCATAATGCCTGTTAGAACCAGAACTAGAATAGTACCTATGTCTATCACCTCTCATATTCAGAGTATCTAAGAACCTTCCATCTCTAATTATTTCATATTTATCTGACCTGTTACCACCGTGATACCATAGATACCATCTTTAGCTCATAAAATTATTTTTCCCTGTCATCATAATATCTCTCTCATAGATACTTCTTCTAGAGTATCCTCTCTAACACACTCCAAGTCAATTCCTCCTCATAAATATCCTTGACATTATTCACATCTTCCCACCAAATATCTTCTTTACCTTTGAGGTTGAACGTAGCTATTCTTGATTTCATGTTTTCTGATGAATCATGCAATATAAAGAACTTCCTCATACCAAGCAACCATTCCTATGCATCTTGTGATTTCTTCATCTCTTTGTCAAATGTGGGTGGATTTTCTTTCTTAAACTCATGTGAAAAATATCCCTTATCAATCCTCATTTAAGGATGATAATGATGATGATCATAATTTCTGTTAGAACGAGAACTAGAATAATGCCTGTGTGTGTCACCTCTCCTATCTGGAGTGTCTAAGAACCTTCCATTTCTAATTGTTTCATATTTATATGACCTATGAACACCATGATACATACTTCCATATGCCCCATTAGTCCCATCCTCCTATCCATAGATGATCCAAAGTGGCCCCTGTCACTGCAACTATGAAAAACTCTGAAGGATTTTTGCATTTACCTCTGCTTGTTTTTCCTGTGCCTGTATGATTATGTAATTATCTCCTTTAAAAATCCTTATTTCTTCCTTGAAACCTCTCAATGTGTCTTATTAGTCAGAAGAGTTCCAACACCATTCTTCTCATCTTATTCATAGAGAGAATCTTTGTAGTCTAGCATATTTTTTGTTATATTTGATTTATTCCTGCAAGGCATATCATGTCATGTAAACCAAATCACAATAAACCAACACACCTTAGCATAATTTTGGGAGGATATCACATCTGCAAGATCAACCGATCAACTGATCAACACAACACATGTATAGATATAATCATAGCACCATATAGGCATATAACACATAGGTATATCAACACATAAACATCATTCTAGCTAGAGTAAAGTCATCAATGCATGACCATATCAATTACATATACCATGACCTCATGCATGAAAACAACAACCATACCAATTCACATTTGACAACATGTAAGCATTGTCACACATAACAATTCATAACCAATCGTACACTCATGGCGAAACACTTCACAACAACAACATCCTCTTTCACATGGCAACATCACTACAACCACAACCGACACCATGCATATACAACAAGCATATAGACCACACTGAGGATGATTAACACATGTGTAACTGACATGAATACATGACCAACGTACACCATCCATCTAGTTCGCGGGGTGAACCATGCTCTAATACCACTCTGTGGTATCATATATGACCCCAAGGGAGTGCAACCTACTTTGATACCACATTGTAAAACCCTCCTCCCACATCTACCCAAGTAACCAACCAACCAGGGTAAAAGTGAGATGAGAGGCTACTATGATTTGATTCAGTCTCTTAGGTGACCTTAAGGAAGTGGAATCGATAGAAACACATCACACAGACCTTCCACATTAGAAATAAACCTCCCATGAGCTATCCCAACCACTAAGGTAACCAAACCCTGTATCCCACTAGTTTTATAGACCATTAAACCCCTAGACGCTCCCTTAATATGGACAAGGGTTCATCTGGGAGGCTCTGGACTCTCCCATAGCATGGGCATGCACGCGTCCAGGGAATTTTTTCCTCAGACCTGTGCCAACATCCTTAGGACTTGAGCCACTTTTTCAAGCCCAAAGCCCAATTCACTTCCCAAAACACCATGACACTTTCATATATGAAATATAATAGTGGAATAATGATGCAAAATAAAACACATGAATAAGGAATTAATTGGACCCCTACTAGCCATGACAAGAATTTCATCAAACATGTCACAAGTATGTAATCTGCAGGTTTAAATAACATATCTTAGCATAGAGGTCTCATACTTATTTGAGAATCACTAAGAAGTAGACTTTCCTCATCACATTAACTACATTACATTCTAATTTGGGCACATATACATTGTTCATTCATTTACAAACCAAAACATGATGAAAGGCATACATCATCACCATCGTAAAACACATTCATAACCAACATATAAAAAATAGAAATTACGAGCACATAATATCCATATAAGCCACATAATAGCAAGAATATTTTCCCATGAATACAAGAGAAAAAGAGCTATTATTTCCATAAGCAAAATTCAACCAAGTCTGGGACTTCCATGCTCCACTTGAACATAGAAATGGTTGAGCCAAATATCTATTCATCTAGTCACCCTCGTGCCATATTCTAAGAATGAATGTGGGATCTCATAAAAATCATAAATAAAAACGAAATGAGGGCTTCCAAAGGCCAAACCACCTCAACCTTCGACCAGTGATTCCACCTCATAGTCAAACATCACAACCTCACTAGATTGGTCTCCACCCAAGCTATCCATGGCTCCAGAGCATTTGTTCTAACCAGGGCTTCCAGGAATAGTAACTCAATCCACAACTACTATCGGGCTTACAGAGTGTTTGTCCAACCAAGGATTCAAATACTAGTAACTCAACCAACAAAGGGCTTCTACGAATAATAACTCAACACATGTTGTTACATGGCTTTCAGAGAGGTTGTGCAACCAAGGCTTCCAAGAACTAATAATTCAACCCACATCCAAAACAACATGTGAACCAACCAAAAAGGCAAGCAATGAAATGAAACCAAAACACCATGGCTATCCAGCCATTGGAAATGATAGGAAGATCCACTGTCAATCTAGGCAATCCTCCATGCCAGTGACAGATAATGACCAAGAAACCACATGCATATTCCATGCATGCCAAAACTAACACTAGTACAAAATGAATAATTAGTTTCTAAAAAAATGTCTAAAATTTGCATATAAATGACCATTTTTTAGTCGGTGACCAGTAGTAGCTAATTTATAGTATCTTATAATGCGACCAACTTTTAGTCATTTTTAGCTTAGTCATTAATTGGTTGTCTCAATTTTATCGTCTAGAAGTATATTTAGTCATAAATTTGGTCATTAATTTATTCATTGATTTAGTCATTAATTTCCACAATTGATGACCAAATATACAACAAAATATATTACTATATGATCACTTGAGAAAACTAATTAATGATCAAAGAAATATGACCCAAAATGTTGGTCGTGTTATAAGATATTGTAAATTAGCTACTAATAGTCACATATATAAAAAAAATTAGTTATTGATTTATTCATTCATTTCCATAATTAATGACCAAATATACAACAAAATATATTACTATATGATCACCCAATAAAACCAATTAATGACCAAAGTAATATGACCCAAAATGTTGGTCTTGTTATAAGACACTGTAAATTAGCTACTAAGGGCCATATATATGGAAAGTTTAGTCATTGTTATATGACTAAATTTTGGTCGTGTTATAAGATATTGTAAATTAGCTATTGATAGTTGTATATATGTAAAATTTAGTCGTCATTTGTAATCACAAATTTATCATTTGCAGTAGTCATTTATATTTTTTGGTAACTTCATATTCATTATATAAACGACTAATTTAGTAATTTATATTCATTTCATTTACTTTCAATAATAATAACTATAAACGACTATTTTAGTCTCATATTCTTTTTATTTGTGTTCATCATTAATCAATTAACCTACTAATTTATTAGTTTAGATTGATTTTATGTGTTCATTATTAATCAACATAAATTAATTAGTATGATTTTGCAACAAAATTAAAAAATTCCAGACAATGTGTTGTTCATATAATATGAAAATGCAAAGTTACATATTTTAATTACAATACTAAACAATATCAAGTGCAACTATAAATAATTTCAACCACATAAATTATCTTATATGAAATTTCAAGTATTACAATACGAGTTTCCAGCATAATATTGGTTAGAATACAATTCACACATGAAATATTGTTTCATCACTTTAAAACATTATCATTGTGTTTCCAATGAATTGCAGGTGAATTGACCTAACTCTGAAGACTTGATCATTAATCTCCAAGTGTGTATCTCATAAAATATATTGACTCTAAAGGTATCACTATACCGTTCTGATCTTCTCTCTCTCTCTTTTCTTTTGTCGCTAGAGTGTTATTCTTGTCTTGTTTCTTCAATTCCTGCTTCTCGCCATTAATACTGAGTTCCTTTTCTAAAAACAAAAGATCAAGATACAATGTAGAGTGTAAGACATGAAATATGATGAACGTAGAATATAAAATAAAGTAGACTATAAAGGATTTATACAACAAAAGAAAAAATACATTAAAATCATAATTAAATAAAATCAATGAATGCATTAAACTCCCTATATGGCATGAGAAAGAAAGCAAATTAGATGAGGTGAAAGTTTAAGGCAATACCTCTATTAAAATCATGACTGGAAGAGGGTTATAGTGTGTGATCATTTTTCATGACATGCAAACGTTTAGATAAGATTAGTGCAATATTAACTTCAAAATAGTTGAAAAAACACAAATCCTATATTTTTTTTGGAATCAAGAATGTGTTTCAAACCTAATATAAATTATCATGATCGATATATTATAAGAAATTAAGAATAAACCCACAATTCATGGTCACATTTTGATGACATAAGAAAATAAAATTGTAGATATCGAATATTATAACCTTACCTCAAAAGTTATATTTTCATACACATCAACACATATTTCCGTTGAACCTTTTGTCTGAATTGTAGCTCGACCACCATCTCCAAAGGATTCCTGAAAGAAAGTACAATAAACATTAAATTTCCACTAGCACAAAAACCTATTATGAACCATCCCATGGTTTCCATGGGTTTGCAAAGTCAAAAGCTAGAATTTCAAATTTAGACATGCCACACTCTCAATATAAACCAATCTCTTGATTTATTTATCCTAGAAACCAAGACTTTAGTGGCAATCAACATGGATACTTGAATGAGGCTTACTAGACTTGAAAATATTTTTGCGTGAAAATGTTCAAAATGGCTATTTGATGATTATATTTACCTCAAAAAATTTCCTTAGTGCCACCTAATAAAGGTTTTTAAATAACAGTAACTAGGTAGATTTGATTTATTATTCAATACAATATTTTCAAAGACAAAACGAGAGAATTTTTTTTAATAATTGTTATCTCTACAAAATAAATACAAGAAATTAGCCTAATATCACTTGATAATTAATCTTCCCTTGAACCAATGCCTTTACAGTCACAAGGGGGTGTCCTTAGTGATGGTATGTTGTAAAAAACATAAGAAAAAAGTGTAAAAACACAAAGTGATCAACACATGAAATATTTTTCATCGAGATGCATGCAAGGAACCAAGGGTACATGAAAACTCAGTAAAATAATACAAGGGAGATTCAATTTCATTAGTGAAATACTATGAATGATGAAAAGGAAACCAAAATTCACCTTAAATGAATGTAGAATAAAAAAAGGAAGTTACAGGCACCCACAACACTGTAAAATATCATAGTTATTCAACAACGAGACTAAAAGAGCTATAAAGACATGGAATAATCAAACCTTATCTGTATATCAATCAAAATATTGTTTGCATCATAGTGATGAATAACATTGGCAGCATAACTAACAATGTATGTAGTGAGGGAAACAATGAAAATGGCTGGAAAATTCTTAATAAAAATTATGGGCACCCAGACCACTGTAACAAGACACAACTATTCAACCACGAGACTCAAAGTGATATAAATACTACTGTCATCTCACTGTTTTGACCTCAATATGGTGGAAATAATTCTTATTATTAGTTCCTTAACTCCAACATAGTTGTTATTTAGATGGTACACCTACTATTTAGGATGAAAATAGGTTTCTACAACATTTGATCACTAAAAGATTTTGTTTCTCACAGATAATTATGTACATAATATGCTAATTCAAATCCATTACAACACTTCTCCTCTTACCAGTTCAAGAATACACCCAAGCATATGCAATAACATGCTCTAACAACCCTACACTTAGTTGATGATTGGACTCCATGGAAATCACATCCAAGGGATTCCAATAAACCAAGTTGAATTTTTGAGGTTAGAAAAGTTGCATGCATATTTCAAATGTTAGTTTCACTCTTCAATTATTGTGCCTCATGTAAATTTTTAGCCAAAATGCTACATATAATAAGGTCGACCTAAGTTTTTTAAAGATAGTACAAGAAAAACTTGGGTTTTAGTTAGCCAAAGATAGGAAGTCAATTTATAGTTTTGGTTGGCCAAAGTAGCGCAAATACCAAAGAAAATTATCCTTTTCCAAAATTAGTAAAGGACCATCTACTAGTAAATTAGGAACTCAAACCATGAGAAGAGGATATAGATTAAGTTGGACAAACATACCAAACTACCAAATATACCAAAAGAGGTCAAATTACGGTTTGGAGGTTGAGATGCTTAAAACACCTCAAGTGACAACCCTCTCAATTGTTAAGATATGTCACGCAAATAACACCTCCACTTGAATAATTACTGCACACTAGAACCATGAGGCTAGAACCCATACCTACCACAACAAGAAATGTTAAATATAACCATGTCAAAAATAGTAGCATGAATCCTAAGAGATAGGAAAGATGGAAAATGAAGGTAACTCCTACCGTACTAGGAGACTGATGCCAAATAGATCATGCCTAGAAATAGAAGCATCTTGGATTTCAATAAAAATAGCCTCATTGGACTCACTGCAACAAAACCAAATTCATGCTCAAGATCAACATGCAAGCCCTAAAACCAGAACTGCTAAAAGCCTAAAAATAGCATTGTCATGAAAATGTTGGCATGTCCAAGAAAAATATCATTCACAAAATGAGCTCACAAATACAAATGATACATGGTCAATTTTCAAAACCATGGCTTGGAATCGTGGCTCCTAGAAAAAAGGAAAACTACTAGTAATAGCATTTTCCTCAAAAATTGGTGAACATGCCTCTAAATGAACTTTGACCACCATGAAACCTGATGCACCTATCACTGAAAAATCGCTTGATGAAAATAAATTAGATCTTAACCCTCCAATTTCACAATCTAATATGGGGGTTAACAAAACCTAGTCATTCCCCCTCTCTTCAAACATCTTCAGATAATAACCCTTCAGCTTGGGGTAATTAGGATTGGTACAGTTCATTTAGCTTCATCAAATATATAAAGGAAACAAATCTCCATGTTGAATGCAAAAATAAAATGAATGGGACAAGTGTAGAAAGGCCTATATGTTGATTAATAGATACCAACACAGATACATGGTGTTGATATAGGTTGATGCATATGTGCATTTATTTTTTCCAAGTTTAATGTGGCCAACATGTAATTTATTTTAGTGACCATTTTTCATTTTTTTTGGTTTCATGTACATAGCCATACATTATGTAACAACATCTCCTGTGTATTGGGTGGTAAAGCACCTCTCGGTGAAACTAGTACTACCAAAATTGTGACTCAAACCCATGTCAATCCAAGTTTGAAACAAATTGCCAAGTCAACATTTTTTTCCTACTCATGCAATACAAACATGCCCATTGATAGTTTAACTTAGTCAACACAAGTTTTAATAGAAAGTAAGAGTATGACTTGGTTGACCGAGTCAAACTCCACTTAACCATGTTAACTTGTTTGAAAATCTACATAAAACCTTCATTACCCCAAATTTGGTTATTGTTTGGTCATTTTTATCTCTATTGGGAAATTTTGTACTATGAAAATTCAACAGACCAAAAAAAAAGACTAAGATCAAAATATTCTAAAGAAATTTTTTTTTTGTTAAAATATTTCTATATCTTTATTTTCTCACTTTCCTAGTTTTCCTTGATTTTTTACCAAACTAAGTCAAAATCGACTCTTCTACATCACCAAGTTTTTCCCAATTACAAGTCTAGTAACTTTATGGATACATAAAAAATTTGACAGTGAATTCAAAAATTTATGTAATTTTTTCCTGCATGAAAATGAACTGGGGTAGCATTGTTCACAAATAGCCTATTTGTGGCAGGAACAAAGGCACAAGTTGGACAAAAGGTATACAAAACCCTCTACACAAAACCCACTACATATTCATTTTATTTTCATTCATCTAGATCTTGTAACATGTTCAATAATATGCCTATATAAATCCAAACTTCATTTGCTTAGGACAACATAAATACAAAAACATGGACTTAGATAAAAGCTGTCTTACATACTGATCTGCGTGGAAATTTCCATCTCCAAGATCCCCCCCCCCCTCTCTCACTTTATCTCTCTGCATGAACATTAATCATAGGAAATGTCAGAGACAATATTCTAGCAATCTATGGGGCACCTTTCTTTAAGCTGTCAATATTTTAGAATAATACCAGAGAATCTCCAGCATCTCATTTATAAATATCACAAACAATTTCATCAAATATCCTTCAGATGTATTTTCTATAACCACCTAACCCTGGATATTACACTTTGTGCCATTAGAGACCTTAAAAGAGATGACAAATTGCTTATTGAATATGGTAATGTGGTGTTTGAAGTTGTCGACTATGATATCGATGATGTTGATGCTACCAATAATGAAGTTGGTGGTGGTCCAGGAGGAAGAGGAGGAAAAGATATTGGGACCTATAGGGAGTAATGTAGACCTTGATGCTAATCTTGAATTAGGATTCATCATGCTACTAATCACACCATATCTGATTGTTTGGGATGGACATAACTTAACTATGATTCTTGTGGGGTTGGGATTGTGTCAATGCCCGAGATGAAGTAATATGTTGAAATGGAGTACAGAGAATTGGTTGTACTTCCTAAGGTATTTGTGATTGTTGGGGCCTTTTTTTTGAAAAAGAAACAGTTTTGAGTTATGGAGAATAGGTGGCAAAGCGCAATCAAGGTAGACAAGGAGCTGTCACGGTTGCGGACAACCGGAAGATGGGTGGCGCGACAATTGCGAAGAACAACACATATGGAAGATATGGGAGACAAGGACAATAAACAGAACTCCAAGTAATCAAGAAGAAGTGGCAAGCAGTGAAGCAAGAAAAGAGGAAAGACTGACAGTCATGTTGGTGGAAGAACAAATAGGCAATCAACCAGTGTAGATGAGTTACTTAGTCAGTGCGGCAGAGGGTCGAGAGAGAGAGCAGATCCATAGGAGATCTCTGTGAGATCTCTATTGTACTGAATCACATTGTAATAGACTCTGCGGAGTGATGTATGTTGTTTGATATTGATAATGAAATATGGTTATTGCTCTGTTTAATGTTCTCAGTTGAGTGTTAATCAGTTGCTTACTATGAATGTATGCCCCGTTTTAAATTTTAATTTAGCATTCAGAACATGCTTGATGAGTAATAACATATACATAGAAGTGAGATTTGTTTACTATTTCGAGTTCCTTTAGTTGTTATTCATGGTTGTAATCATCTGGTACATGATCTATCTCCTAATCTTACTAAGGTGACGATACGCCTCGGGTGAGACGCTCTACTCCTTGGAGTAGGGTGAAAATGTCGGCGTTGTGCTAGACTACTACGGAAACCTTGTTGGCCTCCATCCTGAACCTGAGTCTTGCTCAGAGACCTCATTTTTCTCCAACAAATGGTTCCGTTTTCGGGACCTGAAAATTCATTTAGGAGTTAGATCATGGTATTGTGGATCTACGAGAGAGAACTATGAAGCTGGTGGGATAACCACTTAGACTAGTTCATATCGCAACAAGCGGAGCTGTGACAACAGAGGGAAAGACTGTTAAGGATCGGATCCTATTTTCTGAATCTACAAGTGACCTAGACGAAATTTTCTGGCGAAACTTTCCTGAAGAAATTTATAATTGGTTGCGGAGACTACAAGTCAAGTCACTTCTAGGAGGGTCATGTAGAGTCTGTCGCAAGTGGACGCACATGGATCTAGTAGCACTCCATCGGTTAGATACCGATTTGACCTGAACTATAGATTTATGGGTACAATTTACCTTGGAAGGATACATTGTGGAATTCGCAGTCAAGTGTTACCAATCCTTTTCAAAAGCTGAGGACATATTCAGATTTGGATTGCAAGGAGAACTGTTGAAGGAAATCCTGTTGTGGATCAAAGCTTTAAAGCTGGATGAGGGTTTGATGGCATTTCAAAAGTCTGATATGGAGACTTAAACCTCCAATACTGGGGGAAGGAGCTAAGGGAAATATGCTACAAGTACGTTAGAAGGGGGAATAGGGATATGTATGCCGGAACCTCCAGTAGATTGAGTGAGCAACGAGAACATCAGAGGGCGCATATTGTTGAGAAGTGGTGGGAAAGGGTGATGAATGAGTTTAAGAAGTAGGAAAGTAGTCGAAAGGTCAAGGAGAAGGCATCGCAGATGAAAAAGGAAATGGAAGGTTAGATGGGATCCCAAGGAATAGGAGGGACCATCAAAGAAGTTAGGCAAGTGTATAGGAGCCCAGCCCGAAGAGAAAAGGGAGAAAATTCTAATGTGGAGGATGTGCGCGTTGAGGAGATATCTGATGTGGAGCTGCATGTTGCGATGGAGCAACCATTTCGAGAGAAGTCGACACCTATAATTCAAGGTAATCCTATTCCCCAAAGATCAAGTAGCTCTAGTCCCAACCTTCCCCTGGTACTCTTTCAGCCACCAGATAAAATCTTTGTTAAGTTACACTAGTTTAGCAAGTTGAATAGTGTTAAGTCTACAATATAGATATCTACTAGCTACAGTGCTAGTAATACAATCTCACAGCTAGGAAGTAGAGGTTTTATTTTAGTACCACACGTACAAAGAAATATGGCGGGATCATTTACCCGATACCCATAATTCTCTGGGAGGGGCAACGATGATGTGGAGCAACACTGGTATCTCTGCAAAGTGATATGGAGGGCTTGACAGACACCAAAGGTAGTTAATTTGATCGAGTTCTAGACTACTTTAAGAGAGAGAGCTCTTCGTTGGTTCATTAAATGGTCCTAATTTTATCAAAACCCAACGATAGATGATGTAAAGAGAGAATTTGTCAAAGAATTTAAATAACCTCAAACAGATCAGCAAGGATTATCTGAGTTGTGGAAGATTAAAAAGTGAGTAGGTGAAATGACGTGGGACTTGATGATAAGATTCAAGGATGCGATTGGGAAATTGAGTTACCCAATCGATCTGAATCACCAACGAGATTGGTTTATTAAAGCACTTCTTCCGTTGACAAGAACTCCACTGACACAATAGAAGATTGGTACCTTACAAGATGCCCTGGAGCAAGCCATGAAGATAGAAGCTATGGCGGGGCATTTGCAAGAGTTCAAAGAAGGAGCAGCAGTTCAAGACACTTCCATATTAGCGCTACAACATCAGATAACCAGTTTAACAAAGAAGTTGAAGGACATTCAGCCGATATGACCTGCAAGACCCAATGTGTGGTGTACCCATTGTTTGATGAAGGGACACATGGCCACAGAATGCCCAAGGTTGCAGGGGAAAAATGTAGGAGCTTCAGCAGCAAGGACCCATGGGGGTCCACCAGTTGGGGGAGTTGCGCAAATAAATACTCAAGGATTATACCAACCGCAACCCCACTTTCCATGGTTCCCCGCTCAACATAATTAGACTGCAACTGAATACTATGAAATATGCAAAGGCATTGGTCATCCTCCGTGACTATGCCAAATTTTTTAGAGATATTACAACATTCCAAATAATACATATTGTGAATTTTTCACTTCTACAACACATAATATAGAGTAGTGTAGAGCCCTTAACGCACTAGCAGAATGATTGGACAGACTATCTTATAGAGTGAATGAAGCTTCAAGGGGCCGAGGAGGAGGAATGAGAGGAGGCAGAACTGGAGGGAGAGGACTAGTAAGGTGCTACAACTGTGACCAAGAATGGCACGTAGCAAGGTAATTTCCGCTACCCATAAGACCGTGGTGCTCTCAGTGCAGAGTCAATACACACGCAACTGAAGACTATCCAGAATTAATTAAGAGGTGGGAGGAAAGAGCTAGACAGAGAGGAGAGAATTTGGTGAATGCAGAACCAAGAATAGTAGAAGCTCAACCCATGCAAAGTGTAGCCATAGTAACCCGGGGAGGAAAGAATATAGGGGAGGATGCACAAAATACGGACCCGATAAAGCTGATCAAGCCAACATCTCCAAAAACCGCTTTCAGACCAGATAAACAGAAGCAATATTTTAAGGAGGCAGTGAAAACATTTTCCCAAATAGGGGGGAGTAAAGGCATTGAGCTTCTACAACTGACCGTAGAAAAAGAGAAGCAGGCCATATAGGTTTATTGAGGATTGGTTCCAACTATTTTTTAAAATTGTAACCAATGCACCAATGCTGGAACAACTAAAGCAAAATCTAGAATTGGTGGTGCAGGAAAATGTAGAACCGGGAGTGTCAAGGGAGTCAACCGAAAAATACATAAGAAGGATAAAAAGAAACAAAATAAGAACAGGAAAGGAATTCCGTGTGAATACTCAATTCGTGGGATTTCAAATCAAAGACACCATGCTCGACCTAGGATCAAATGTCAACATTCTACCAAGAAAGACGTGGGAAGCACTAGGAAGGCCAAAGTTGACATACTTGCCAATACAGCTCCACATGGAAAATCAATACTGTATTGTGCCCATAGGAAGGCTAGAAGAGGTCGAGGTTGATGTTGTGGGAGTGAAAACATATATAGATTTTGAGGTGATAGACATCATGGGGGACAAGGATCCCTATCGTACTTTTTTAGTGATAGATTGGGCCTTCGAGAACTATGCAGTGATCGACTTGAAAAAACAATTGATGATATTTGAAGACAGGGAAGTTAGGGTCACTCAGCCACTTGATCCATATCAGGGACCCCGATATACAGAAACTGTTGAAAACAGAGAGGATGCTCAACTTCTCAATCACCTTTACCAAATGACGGCAGGGAAGAGAGAGGACTATATCAATCCAATAGCGGGAGGGACCATAAGCTGGATAAGTGTTCAAATTTCAGACTCGAGCTCGGAAATATATTGGGATGATTGGAAACAGGGAGGATACGAGACTAATACTAGAAGATGTGCTAATATTCGAGTCAAATGGATTGGAACTGAGGTAAGAGGATATCTGACTCTATCAAATATGAATGTTGTAAATACATTTATTGAAAAAGTAGAAGAAAATGTACCAATAAAACATAGAGTCCCTCTTCTGGATGTAGCACTGCAATCCACGTCAGCAAGGTGGTGGGTCAACCATCGCAACTCACTTCCGAAGTGGGAAGATGTTGCAATAGCACTAAGAGATAGATTCAAGGAAGATGTAGGACCACTATTCATTGAGAAGTACCAAGGGGACTCCAACCCCACAAAACATTTATAAAATTTTGAGTACAACTGGAAGAAAGTGGGGTATCCAAAATATTTGTGGATGCATAATTTTATACATTCACTGGACACAATTCCATAGGCCTGGTACTTGATCGAAGAAAAGAAGAGAGGAACTGGCACCTAGAAAGTAGTTGCGGAAAATTTTTCACAATTTTTTTCTTTTAAAGGAGAAATAAAACCAGTTACAGATGCACTACAAGCCATCAAAATAGTACTATTTTTTTGTAGAGATTCAAGAAGACGAAGAGCAACCAGCTCTCGGAGCTGATTATCAAACAATAAGTAGCATGAAAACGAATAGATAGTGAGATGGATGACGACGATTTAGAGAATCTACGACACTTGTACTTTGACGAGATAAAAGGGGAGCGGGATATACAAGAGGAACCAACAACAAAAGGACTACACCTATTACCCTTGAAGACTAAGAATTTGAACATTGGAACTATGGAGAAACCCAAAAAGCATCCATCAGAGACTACTGGGATATAGAAATGACAAAGGAAATATTCGGCCTTTTATAGGAATATGAAGACTTATTCCCATCCTCAGTAGTAGAGCTAAAGGGGATAAAAGGGGAAATGGGGGAAATGTGCATAGTCTTGAATCCCGACGCAAGACCAGTGAAGCATAGGCCTTACCGCCTAAATCCAAGGGTAAAGGAGAAAGTCAAAGTAGAAATAGATAAAATGCTGAAAGCAGGGCTGATTTTTTGCAGTGGAGGAAGAAAAATGGGTCAGTCCCATTGTGATACAAAACAAAAAGGAGAAATCCGAGATTATAATATGTGTGGATTACAAAAGCCTCAACAACACATGCATACATGATCCATTTCCCACTCCTTTTAGTGATGAGGTTCTCGAAAATTTGGCCGAAAATGAAGCCTATTCATTCACAAATGGTTTCTCAGGGTATTATCAAGTGAGAATAGAAGAACAAGACAAGAAGAAGATCGCTTTCACAACTAAATGTGGATCGTTTGCATACCATGTCATGCCCTTTGAACTGAAGAATGCGCCAGCGGTGTTTTCATGAATAGTGATAGCAGAATTTTGGGATTATATCCATAAGATCCTTGAGGTATACATGGATGATTGGAAAATTTATAGTTTATTGAAAAATCATGAAAATTTGCTAAGAATAATGTTTGACAGATGCAGAAAACTCCAAATTTCCCTCAACCTCAAGAAATGCATCTTTGCAGTACCTTTCGGGACGCTGCTAGGGCATGTTGTTTGTAAACAGGGTGTTTGTGTGGATCCATCAAAAGTAGCTATCATTGTTAACATAGAAGCGCCAAAGACTATGAAACAATTAAGATCACTACTCGGACATACAGGTTACTACCGAAGATTCATCCGCAACTATGCAAAGATAACAACACCATTGGAAAAGATGTTGCAGAAGTCAGAGAAATTCACGTGGAGTGACGAATGCACTAGTTCCCTCAATACATTGAAAGAAAAGTTAGCAAATGAACCCATCTTGGTTCATACTAACTAGGACAAACAGTTCCATGTCCATATTGACACCTCCAGCATTGCATTAGGAGTGGTGCTAGCTCATCCAGGAGAAAATTCTGTTGATCATCCAGTCTATTTTACAAGCAGGAAGTTGTCTACTTCTGAAAGGAACTACACAACAATAGAATGAGAGGCTCTTGCGATGGTTTATTCTCTTCATAAGTTTCATCATTACCTCTTGGGAGATATGTTAAATTTTTTCACAGATCACTCAGCATTGAAGTACCTGGTTAACAAGCCTGTGCTTGAAGGAAGGATCTGTAGATGGCTCTTACTGTTCCAGGAGTTCACCTTCGAAGTGATAGTGAAAATAGGAAGGTTAAACTCGGGTCTTGACCATTTATCAAGGTTGGAAAATGGAGAGAATGGGGATCCCTAGATGATTAGTTATTGGATGTTGGTCTCTTTAGAGTAGAAGCCATACCAAATTATCTGGAGTAGATAACAGTATATCTGGTAAAAAAACAGTGCCCAATTGAATACACGATGACTCAGAGAAGACATTTGGTAGTGAAAGCAGCTGAGTATCAACTAATAGTAGGAAAATTGTATAAGATGGAGTTGGATCAGGTCTTGCGGAGATGTTTCATGGACCATGAAAGAGAGGACATCTTGTGGGAGTGTCATTGCGGGGTTGTGGGGGGCCATGTCGGCGCAAAACCCACTGCAAGAAAATTATTACAAGCAGGGTTATGGTGGCCCAATGTTCATAAATATAGTAAAGAATATGTAAATAAATGTGATGTCTACCAAAGAACAGGACATCCATCACACTGAGATGAGTTGCCACTACAACCTGTAAGAGAACTGAAACCATTTGAAAAATGGGTTGTTGATTTCGTAGGGCCAATTACACCAGTGGCAAGACATTCACAAGAAAGGTAGATAATAACCGCAATAGATTATCTCACAAGATGGGTGGAGGCAGCGTTGGTGAAATATTGCACAACAGACATAGCATCCATGTTCATTTTTGAAAATATCATTAGTAGATTTGGTTTCCCTAGAAGCCTAACCAGTGATCAAGGTACACACTTCATCAATACAACAATCAAGTATCTCTTATGATGCAACATCATAAGAGAAGCCCGTACCACCCTCAAGCAAATGGAACCGTTGAAGCATTCAATAAGATCTTAGAAAAAGGACTAACCAAGATATGCAATTCCAATCGGGATGACTGGGATGAGTGGATACCAACAACATTATGGGCATACAGGGAAACTGTAAAAGGGGTTCACAATCAAACTCCTTTCCAGCTGGTGTACAGAAGAGAGGTGGAGGTACCTCCTGAATTTATCATACTGAGTTTATTAATCGCTTCAACAATACATCTAACAGATGAAGACTTAATCAATGAATGCCTCCATGAGCTACAAGAGCTTGAAGAAGAGAGATTCCTGGCGAAATTCCATCAGACGGTTCAGAAGGAAAGACATAAGGCTTGGCATGACCATCACATCAGGCATAAGACATTCACTATCGGAGGGAAAGTACTGTTGTACGACAACAAATTTAAAAAGTTCCCAGGCAAACTCAGAATGCACTAGATGGGACCATACCATGTCATTGAAATTAAAGATTCAGGCGTGGTTCGATTGGTGCAACTGGATGGCCAAGTATTGCAAGGATGGGTGAACGACGCATGCCTGAAGCCTTAGCATGAGTAAGTTTCATCATTTACTTTTCAAATAACTCTCGCAACTGAGATCAGTCAGTAGGTTAGAATAGAAATAGATCGAGTCAATATCTCTCTTGCACCTAAGATGAGAAAAAGGATAGGAATCTCGATAAAAAAAAATCACAATAACTCAAAGAACAAATCCACCTGTTGCGATGCGGAGACCACATCGCAATCGATTGTGGTCGGGGGGGAGGGGGTAGCGTCTAACGTGTCATTCGTGTCAGAAAGCCAAGAGTGTCAAATAGAATTCCGTCATAACAACTCATCATACCGTTTTCAGTCTGTAGGATCACCCAGATTTGAGAATTAACTTCCATACTCACCATTCATCACCCCATACTTCATTTACTTCCAAAGACTAATCCACCCGCACTCCATCCACCTCAGCAAATATCTCAGACCGAGTAAAGCTAAGAAATAAGACAAATGGGGACACTGAGGTAGAAGTTAACTTGAGTACGGATAGGGTACCCTAGGTTAACCAACCTCTAGTGGGGCAGGGCACTTTCCTAGAACTATTAGTTCAAGGAGGATCTTTTACTGCAGATACAACACCCTCACCAAAATGGCTGAACCCATTTCAGCAAGCCAACCTAATACTGTAGCAGATTAAACTAACCACTAGCATGAATAACCCAGAACCTTAGCTGCCACAATGAAACCAACCCGTATTGCCGCATGAGCACTCAGAGAGATCAATTGCCAGCGGGGAACCCCTCAGAGAAAGACTGCCAACCTAGGACATATCAGGCACGGAGAGCATGTAGAAATAGGGGACTCAACATCTATACAACTTCATTCAGTGAGAAGCACAACAGGCATAAGGGCTACACAACGACCTCCAACAGAGGTTTGAGCAGCAACAACAGCAGGTCATCGCGCTTATTGAAGATCACAATCAGCTAAAATGGGAGAAGGAAAGGGTATAGGAGCATTTGGAAAAGGTAACAAATATCTTAAAGGACCTCTAGCCAACAATAATTTCCCAGGATAACAAGACGTTGAAGGACATATTGGCCTCCTCCATGGTCAAAAGTTCTATCCGAGTGAAAATGACATGTGAAAACCTCAGCAAAGAAAACCAAGAGCTCTAAAAAAGGCTAGCTCTAGACCATCATTACCAGACCATGCCGTGATATATGCTGAGAAGGTTACCAATAAACAGAAGTAGGTAACCGGAATGAAGGAAACCCTGGGGACGACAGTCAAAGAGGACTACAACCTACTTAAGAATTTACATGAATTCTCTAACTCGTTAACCATGAAATCCCAACCTATCTCGGCACAGCTTCAACAAGTTTCACAAGAGATCAAAGAAGCCACTGATCCCATCGGCATAACCCAGCTCTACAACCAAGCGGAGGTACTATAAACCAAAATACAAAAGATAGAGGAGCATTTTGCTGCCACAAAGCAGGTCCTCGGAGAGTTAAGGCAACCAGTCAAGCAGAAAGCAGAGGCAATACAACATATGGCAGCAGAAGCCGGGCCAAATATTCAAGAGGTATTCAACAAGCTTCCGCCATTAGCAAGTGAAACTGAGGCTGAAAGAGTCGCCACCGAAACCAAACAACTAATTAGAGAATGGCAACAGGCAATCACCAAGTTCACAAAACTCAAGTCTTCAGCATTGAGCAAGGTTCCAGAGTTGGGGCCTTTGTTTGGACAGAGTGAAGAAATGGAGAAGACAAAGTCAGCCTTAGAAGGCGACAGACCGACGAAAGCTGCAGCAGCAGGAAAAGATTGATTCGGGACGAGACAATAGCGTGTGGTCGGGGCCTATTGGGGCCTTTGTTTTGAAAAAGAAACAGTTTTGAGTTGCGGAGAATAGGTGGCAAAGTGCAAACAAGGTATACAGGGAGTTGTCACGGTTGCAGATAGCCAGAAGATGGGTGGCGCGACAGTTGTGGAGAGCAGCGCAGATGGCAGATATGGGAGACAAGGACAATCAACAAAACTCCTATTAATCAAGAAGAAGCAGCAAGCAGTGGAGAAAGAAAAGAGGAAAGACTGACAATCACGTTGGCAGAAGAACAAATAGGCAATCAGCTAGCGTATATGAGTTAGTTATTTAGTGTGGCAGAGGGCCGAGAGAGAGAGCAGAGCCATAGGAGAGCTCTGTGAGATCTTTGTTGTACTGAATCACATTGTAATAGATTCTGCGGAGTGATGTATGACGTTTGATATTGATAAGGAAATATGGTTATTGTTGTGTTTAATGTTATGATTTGAGTGTTAATCAGTTGCTTACTATGAATATATGCCCCATTTTAAATTTTAATTCAGCATCCTGAACATGCTTGATGAGTAATAGCATATACATAGTAGTGAGATCTATTTGTTGTTTCAAGTTCCTTTAGTTCTTCTTCCTGTTTGTAATCATTTGGTACATGATATGTCTCCTAATCTTACTAAGGTGATGGCACACCTCGGGTGAGACGCTCTTCTCCTTAGAGTAGGGTAAAAATTCTAGCATTGTGCTATACTACTGCAGAAACCTTGTTTGCCTCTATCCTGAACCTGGGTCTTGCTCAGAGACCTCCTTTTTCGCCAACAGTAAATTTTGCGGAATTTGGGTACCTTGTGAAAGGTTGTGTGGTAACTAATTCAACAACTCTGGAGCAATTTCAAATTGTGACACTTGTTGTAACATTGGAAATGAATGGAGAGAAGGAATTTGAACTTGTGATTGAGCAGGCTTCATAAAATTAGTCTGATGCTGATAGTTTAGTGCTTGAAACTATTGATGTTGAAAGGGTGGTGTAGATGGGGGTAGAGGTGGAAAAATTTACATAGAAGGTAGTACAAATTGTGTGATAGGTGTTGGGCCTCTAATTTGTATTATTATTATCACTTCTTAACATCCATTTCATCCATTTCTAATGTTATTTTATCACATTATTTATCATAATTTATTATATAATTCATTTCATAATTATTTATGCTCTTTTGGATAAATAATACTTGTTCTCCTTTATTTTAATAAATTAATGATTATTATGCATAATTTTTCCAACAATGGTTTATTAATGAATTTTTTATAACATAAGTCATTATTTGAGCCTCCAAGATCTCTTCCAGATTGCAGATTTGATCTTCAACTGATAAATAAATATTCCAACTTAGAAATTCGTTGGAATAACAAGAGACAGTTTTTCATTGAAATTTTAGGGTAAAAGAAGATGAATCCTGAAAATTCGAAACATGGGTTTTGCGTAGAATGGAAAAAATTAGTTTTCCAATGAGCATTTTTCCAAAATTCAGTCTTGATTGAGAGAAACGTAGGGTCTTTGAAGGATATATTTGGAGATTTTCTGTCAATGTGGAAATTTTCCAAAATTGCCCCAATTGTAATTGCCAGATTTGACTTGTGCCAGCTGAATCATGATGGAAAGATCTTTCAGATCTCATATTGGTTATTGATATTTTGTAATCATTTTATTTCCCTTTTTTTGTTTTTATATTTAAAGGAGCACAGGGGGAGAATGCAGGGGGAGAACACATAGAGGGTTGGCTACACAAGGAATGGAGCTGTGTAACAGAACATTATTTGATCAAGTTAATGCAAGTTAATTTCCTGTTACTTCTGTAAGTTGTGAGCATATTGCAGCCCTGATCAGAGAGTTGGGCCCACTCTCCGATCAGGTGCTGTGTATTTCCTGTTTGTTGTTACTTCTATTTCATATTTTGTATAATTTTTAATTATTGTGACAGTAGATATATTTGTTGATACTTTTACTGTTGTGAATGCATTGTAAGATTTATGATTTATTTCTGTCATTTCTTTATTTGTTGTTACAATTATTGTTGCTTTGTTTAAATTATCGAATCCACGATTGATATCAGAATTGTTCTATTGTATCTACACATACTGTGCGTGTTAGTCTTGCAATAACCAAACGTACTCGGGTTGATAATTAATGTGGGAAAGGGTTTGGATATTCATTCACACTTGGACACCAACATTTTGGCTCCATTTCCAGGGAGGCTAACAAAGGTGCAAGAACACGATTCATATTGATCTAACGATCATCTCTCATCCTAGGGAGGGAAATGCTACCCTGCTCTAGGTCCTGAGCATATTTGTTCTATTTTCCTTCTTTTTGTTTGATTTCTTAGGAATTGATCTCTCGTCCTAGGGATGGAAATGATACCCTGCTCTCGGACTTGAGCGTTAGTTGTTTTTCTTTGATTTTATTTCTATTGATTTATTAGGGCATAATCTCTCGTCCTGGGGAGGGAAATGCTACCCTGCTCCAGGTCCCGAGCTTAAGATTTCTTGATTTATTTCTTTCTATTTAAACATCGAATCTCTCGTCTTGGGGAGGGACGTTTCACCCTGCTCCATGTCCTGAGCTTTAAGAATTGTTTGAATTTTTTTTCCTTCATCTGGATCTATGAATAGAGATCTAAACAAAAAGGCAGAGGATGAAGTCAAGGAAGAAAGCATCAACACAATCTGGAACTCAGTCACGAAACTTTAGGATGCGACAAATATGGGAAATCAAGACTATATTGAAGATTGGTTTCACTCTATTGTTTGCTCGCAACATCACTCTACACTTCAACAACTCTTGGCACCATCCTCAACCGGGAAGTTGGTCTCTCATACCCATGTATTTATTAACATACATTTTTCAAATACGAGTATGTGCATACTTGAGGCATTATTTCAAAAATGGCTTCACTAGAAGTACTCTTATATGTAAGTATATTTTATTTTTCAAAGTAGAGTAGTGTAGTGTAGAATATAGAATGAATAAAAACATAAATAAATAAATTTCTTTAGATGTAAAAATAGTTGTTTTTGTTGCAACACGCTGTGAAAATTAACATCGGTGATCAATATTCAAATTTATTTATGTATGTATATGTGTTATATTTAAAATAAAATTTATAAAAACATTCATATTCATTTTGATCACCTTCTTGGAAAAATTCCTTGATTATCAAATCTTATGGTTTGCGGGCATGATGAAAATTCTGGAAAAATAGTCGGGACAGTCATGTTTTGAGGGAGAAAATGGGCATATTTTCAAGACCTATTTCTATCCTACATATCCCTTTATGTCTACTTTCTAACCCAATTTGAATCACTCGATTTGGATTTGAAACGAAAAAGTTATGACCAAAACAATGACAGGATGTCTAGCAGGAAACTAAGGAATAGAGTTGGGACAGTCCATTTTTTGAGGCTTAAATGGCTAGATTTTGGAACACTCCTTCTATGGTATATGCCCCTATGAATATAGTTTATAACACAATTTAAATATATTTATTTCGATATCGTATGAGGAAGTTATGATCAAAATACTGACTGCTTATTGTAATTCAGCACTCTTGAAACTCTGTTTTCCCAGCTATTCACTAGCGTATTTGATCCACCAATTATACTTTTCTTAAAAACATGTTTATATTGGAGATATATAAATGAATATAATTTAATATCCAAATTTAATCGGTTCAATCCGTCACCAAATGAAAAATTTATGCTTGAAATATCAGCTGTTGGTCTGAGTTGGAAAATCGAAAATGACTCTATTATGCAAGTTATTCTAAGAAAATTTAACATACCATTACATGGAATTTTTAAAAAATGTTTCTATCAGAGACAACTCTTTGAATTCAATTTAATTTTGCTTTTTGAATCACTCAAATCGGACAAAAAACAAAGAAGTTATCATTGAAACGTTGTTGGTTAGTATGTTTGGCCACCACTCTCCCGCAGGTAATAAACTAATTTTACTTTGTTATTTTTTTTCCCATGGATTTGTTTTATAGAGTAACTACTTTTTTTTTTTCATATTTCTTGGATTAGGAGAGATCTATCACCTCTCTTCTTCCATTATTTCATGTTTTATTGCAGGTAGACACTCATTTTTTGCAGGTCCGAGGAGAATAAATGAGGACAATTTATGAACAAGTGATTCTTGAAGGCAATGATAATGAAATAAAAATGTTTTCAAAGACGTTTCCTCACACAGAGAAAACAAAATGAATATTTTTCATCAATTAATGGATTTATAACATGAGAAATGGGGAATTTATTTCTATTTGAAGATCCAAGTCATTTTCGAAAAGAAAAAAATTTCCATTTATTCACCATTCACAAACAACATTGCTGCAACAAAAATCATAACCATTGTAACTTAATATTTTTATTTATTTATTGGTTTTCAATAAAGAGTCGTTTATTTTCTGATTTCTCTTATGAAAAATAAAAGGAGCGAGTTCTTAAGTTTCGTGATGTTGTTACTCCAGATGCTACTACTCGTGATGCTATTACTCCTTGGATGTTGCTATTCCGTAATGTTGTTACTCCGGATGCTGCTACTCAGGATGTTGTTACTCCTCGGATGCTGCTACTCCGTAATGTTGTTACTCCGGATGCTGCTACTTAGGATTTTGTTACTCCTTAGGATGTTTCTACTCTGCGATGTTGTTACTCCTTGGATGTTGCTACTCCGTGATGTTACTTTGGATGCTGCTACTCGCACTGCTGTTACTCGCACTGTTGTTACTCAGGATGCTGTTACTCGCACTGTTGTTACTCCGGATGCTGTTACTCACACTGTTGTTACTCCAGATGTTGTTACTCACACTGTTGTTACTCTGGATGATGTTACTCGCACTATTGTTACTTCGGATTTTGTTACTCGCACCGTTGTTACTCCGGATGCTATTACTCGCACTACTATTACTTCGAATGTTGTTACTCACACTGTTGTTACTCCGGATGTTGTTACTCGCACTGTTGTTACCCCAGATGTTGTTACTCGCACTGTTGTTACTCCAGATGTTACTCACACTGTTGTTACTCCGAGTGCTGTTATTCGCACTGTTGTTACTCCGGATGTTGTTACTCACACTGTTGTTACTCCGAATGTTGTTACTCACACTATTGTTACTCTGAATTTTGTTACTCGCACTGCTGTTACTCCGGATGCTGTTACTCGCACTATTGTTACTCTAGATGTTGTTACTCTGTCGGTGCTATGAATCTATCACTAATGTTACTCTACCAATGTTGTGAATTCGTCACTGCTATTACTCCATCAGTGCTGTGAATCCGTCACTGTAGTTACTCCGTCAATGCTGTGAATATGTCACTACTGTTACTCCGTCAGTTCTATGAATCTGTCATTGTTGTTACTCTGTCGGTGTTGTGAATCCGTCATTATTGTTACTTCAGAAAAAATTTCTAAGTGCTGGATGTTGTTACTCCTAAATTTTTTTAAGTGTCCGGTGTTGTTACTCCTCTGATGTTGTTACTCCTCCAGTGATGTTAATCCATGGTGATATTTTTCTAAGTACTTGGTGTTGTTACTCCTTCATTGTTTTTACTCTGCCAAGGTAAGTCGCCAGGTACATCCTCGACTGAATCCGTGGATTTATTTGGTATTTTACTTATGACATGATCAACTATGACTAATGGCAGACATAGTTTGCTTGGAGGGGGGGGGGGGTCTCGTATTTAAAGGATGATTATTATGGTAATTCTTGTCAGGAATGATTCACTCCTAATTCCTCATTGTTTTGTAAAGTGACTAATCCTCCTTCATGTCACCTTCCTAACATCGTTCTTTTTCCCCTTTCCTTATCATTACCTAAGTCATGGTTGTTGTTACCTCAGTCACAACTATTATTGTTGGCCAATTTTCACATCGAATTCAACATATGTAGGTCTTTATGATTTTTTTTCTCTTCAGTGAATGCAAAATAATTTTAATGGTCTAGGCCCTCTTTGACATAATGATTGGGTACTCAATTTATCTTTTTTTATCTATAAACATAATCTTATTTTTAAGGAATAATTATGCAAAGATGATTTCATCATGTCAACTTTCAACTTTCCTAATTGGTCAAATCCCTGATCTTGTAAAATTTATGGTGATGACCACAGAATTGTATTTAAATATTTCCGCCATTATCTAATGAATTGTTCTTCAACCCCAATCTCAACAATGAAAAATATATTTATCAGAAGTCATTTTAAGGTTATTAGTTTTTTTAAAGAAAAAATATCAAAGTTGACAATAGTTACTACACAAATTTTTACGCCATCCCTAGCTCTTAAGTAGCTGATCTGCCACCCCATCTATTAAGTAATTTGTTATTGATTAACAAAAAAAATAGTTGAATTTTAAACATAAATGGTTAAGTGGACGATAGGAGGTCTCATCACGAGCCGACCTACCATGATCATAGGTCCTACTACAGTGACATTACCACTGCTGGTCATGGCCTTTGGTCATAAAACTGAAGGACAAGAGGTCTCATCACGAGCTGAGTTTTTCACTTTTGTTAGCTCCCGTGAATGGCATTGTTATTAACTGGTTACCACGCCAGAATAATGATCTTCAGTTGAAATCTAAGTAAATTGAAAGGCTTTTTGCAACTATGTACTTATTTATAATAGATAGGACATTGGCATCTCAATGGGTTAAAAAGGCATCCCTGTCGAGGCTATGGACACTTGCTGGCAGCAGTGGCTATGCCCATGGTATAGAAGTTAATTTAATACTATAATCTACTTGGTTACCTTGTTTTCTCAAAGCTAATTTTCGATAAAGCTGAATGTTGCATATAAAAAAATTTCCAGAACTCATGGTTCATGGGGAATATTTAATTAGTTCTTAGATGATGGTGGTTATGGTTTATATCAATTATTGAGTTATAAATATTTACTTTACATGTTAGGGATGAAACTTTTATGATATTTGATATTTGACATTTTTTATCATCTAATCTATAATTCCCCTATTCTACAAGTATCATACATTTAACCAAAGATAGTTTCTTGCCCAATCAATCACCATTTATTCATATCTTAACAACACCACTAAGAGGCTCAATTTTGATTTTGAATCCCATGTAATTGGACAGACCGTGAGAAGCAAAGACTGAGATAACTAATTCTCATAATTTCTATGCTCATGACAACCAAAGCTTATGGGTATAGGAAATGCATATTTTCCCTTCTTATCCATTATTATCCCATGCCATTCACAATATGATTATGTCACTTTATATGTAATGAGGTAATTGAGGTGATGAATTACTGATTAAGGATACTCATGAGATTTTTTATAGATGACAGGGAAACTAATCAGTTTGGTGGAAGGAAACCCTGCTACACTTTCTGATTACTTTTTCAGCTTGCATGGCTTCCACCTTCCACATAACTTTCAGCATCAGCTTAGCCTACATCAGCTTCAAAAAAACATTTCAATCCATAAATTTCATTCCACATTTTTATGGAGGTAAAACTTGAGGTAAAATAGCATAAGGTTTTGATTTATTAAAATTTTAGGAGAATGTCATGAAAAATCATTGAGCATTATTCGCTCATATTTTTAAACCATTATTTCCTTTTCTTTACCACTTCCCATTTTTCAGAGATAAAATCTTTCAGTTTGGGGGAGTGTTACTTTCATTATCATGAACATGCCATTAATATTCTTTATCATCCATTGATCTCATTATTCATTCTCAAAATCTCCCTTATTCCATGTTGTTATACACCAAACAAAGATTTCATCCATGATTGTAGAAACCACTCCAATTTGTTTTCTAGTGTAGCATGAGGGAATTCTAATTCTCTAGTTTGGGGGAAGGGTTGCTATGCATGATGAATTATTTCTCATTTCTTCCTCATTCAAGGTATACAATCCTAAAATTAATTTGTGTATATCCTTAAAACTATCAACTGGATTCTTCTGATTTGTGGACAACAAATGTATCATTAAACCCAAAAAATTTCAAGATAAACCAATTTGTTAATTCCAAAAAATCATGCATTATTAACTAAAACTATTTTTCTGATATACTGAAATCCGTTCATTGATTTGATTTGATTTTCGGATTGGAGAAGCTTTGATATAGTATAAATTTTCTTACAAAATTTCAGCAAAATCTGGTTTGTAATGAAGTTTGTATTTACTTGTATCATACTTTGTTGCAACTTCATATACATACGGTTGAAAGCATACATGAAAATTGTTTTAAAGAAGAATTTGAGGAAAAGTCTTCTCTTCCATCAATATCATGTGCTAGGGTGAGCATTTTGATTATTGTATTACAACTTGGTTAATACAGAGGCATTGGGTTGCATGAGGACATACAACATGTTCAGGTTGGGGGAGATGTTGGGCCTCTAATTTGTATTATCATTATCACTTATTAATATCCATTTCATCCATTTCTAATGTTCTTTTATCACATTATTTATCATAATTTATTATATAATTCCATTTCATAATTATTTATGCTCTTTTGGATAATTAATACTTGTTCTCCTTTATTTTAATAAATGAATGATTATTATGAATGATTTTTCCAATGATGGTTTATTAATGAATTTTTTATAACATAAATCACTATTTTAGCTTCCAAGATCTCTTCCAGATTGCAAATTTGATCTTCAGCTGATAATTAAATACTTCAACTCATAAATTCACTGAAATAACAAAAGACAGTTTTGCGTTGAACATTTAGGAAAAACGAAGATGAATCCTAAAAATATGAAACATGGGTTTTGTGAAAAATGGAACAAATTCATTTTCCATTAAGCAGTTTTCCAAAATTCGGTCTTGATTGAGAGAAACCCAGGGTTCTTCGAAGGATAGATTTGCATATTTTTTGTTGTGGTCGTTTTCCAAAATTGCCCCAATTGTGATTGCCACATTCGACTTGTACCAGCTAAAACATGATGGAAATATGTTTCAGATCTCATATTGGTTGTTGATATTTTGTAATCAGTTTATTTCCCCTTTGTTTTTTGTATATTTAAAGGGGCACAATGGGAGAACGCAGGGGGAGAACGAATAGGAGATAACACATAGAGTGTTGGCTACACAAGGAATGGAGCTGTGTAACAGAAAATTATTTGATCAAGTTAATGCAAGTTAATTTCTTATTACTTATATAAGTTGTGAGAATATCACAGCCTTGATCAGAGAGTTGGGCCCACTCTTCCATCAAGTGTTGTGTATTTCCTGTGTGTTGTTATTTATATTTTATGTTTTGTATAATTTGCAATTGCTGTGACAATAGATGTACTTGTTGATACTCTTATTGTTGTGAATGCATTGTAAGCTTTACGATTTATTTCTGCAATTTCTTTATTTGCGGTTACAATGATTTTTTCTTTGTTTAAATGATCTAATCCACGATTGATATCAGAATTGTGCTATTGTATCTGCACATACTGTGCGTGTTAGCGTTGCAATAACCAAACGGACCCGGATTGATAATTAATGTGGGAAAGAGTTTGAATATTCATTCACACTTGGACACCAACAATAGGAGATAGATAAAAAAAGTCTTTGTGGTTGTTTCCTTTGTGAGAAATGAATGTCACATGATTATGGTGTCACAAGTGACAAGAATTCAAAGCTCGGGGATTTAGAGCCAAGGGAAGATCCAAGATTTTCCCTATATTTTGGTACCATTCCTAATGGTATTTTGTACCTATTAACCTAGAATCATTCACTAAAGCCATAGGGTGACCAACACAATGAGTTAAATTGAATGAATATGCCAAGGAAAAAGTGGAATTGTTGTGGCTAGGAACAAGCACTTGAAGTGTTCTCGCCCTTGATTATGAATTTGTGCTATTATTTTGATGTTTCAGGTGAGGAGGCTGACCCATTACATATCTATGTACTAATGCATCTTGACTACTTTGGAGACAACTTCTCTTATGTTTTTATGGAGGAGCGTCTTACTTGGGTTGTTATTGTCTCACTCTTTATTCACACAGGAGTGGGTGCCGAGGTGAATAGCAAGTAGGTCAAACTAATATTTAATCAATGCAATAAACTGAGGTAAACAGCTTAACACTACAATTTTGGAGATCTAAGTTTTCCCTAGAGAAGGGGGAAAAGTTGAGAGTAAAAGGATCCTTGATTGCAGAACATCCAGGTTACTCAAGTCTTAAATCTCAGTTAATAAGTTGACCAAGTAGGTGCCATTTCCATATATCTCTTCCTAGCATTGTCAAATTTTCACATTTTCATATGTAATATTTATTTTTGTACAATATTCAAGTTTAAGGCATTCAATGGTTCCTGAAGCTTTTCATAGACTCATGTGATATCCTCGAGATGTTGCACACTTTCAAGTTCAAGAACTTACCAAAGTATGATAGCATCTCTTAATTCTTGCAATAAGAGAATAATATGTTAGAGTTGGTTAATTTACTTGTACAAATAATGTACAAACATAATGATCCAGATTTATGCAGGAATGCAAAAAAATACACATGTAATCATAAATAAAAATATGTAGTGGAAATAACATTTCATTTCATTAATATCAAAGAACTGAAATTTGCTTACAGACATAATGGAAATAAACTAGCTAGGGCGCTGGTAGCTTATCTCTGAGAAGAGATATGGGGGCTACAGGTCTCTGAATTGAGTTACAATGAGGTTCGAGGGCCTATTTATTATTCAGAAATAATGGAAAACCCTAAAAATCCAAAACCCTAACCCTAGGAGATGAAGCGCCAAAAATATGGGCCCCGTTTGGGTAAATTGGTGTTTCAACTTCCCAGGGACGTAACTTTGGCATACGATCTCCATTTGACGTGAGCCATACCTCGTTAGAAATATCTATCCAAGGACTACAACTTTTTATGTAAGAAGAATTGGTTCATGTACCTATGTTGCTCCTAGTTTTCCCAAAAAACATCATTTAGGGCCTCAAAATGGCTCCGGAAGTTTAGGACCCGAAAAACTACTAAAAATAGTAAGTTGTGCCAAAACTAAAAAACTAAAAGAGACAATGGTGGGGCCCCAAGTGGAATAGCCAAGTGGCCACCAATATCCACCTGGATCACATAAAAATAAAATAAATTAATAAATGATGGGATGATGACCTGAATGATATGATCCTTTAAAGCTAGATATCAAATTACACCAAATTAATAAATAAAAACCTTTTGTTATGTTTAAGTAATAAGGGATTTTCTAGGATTTTCCTTCTGTAGTGACTTCACTACTCTATTGAGTAGATTAGAGATGATGGTATTGGTTGATGACCATGTTTCTCCAACAAAGCCTGGTCTCCGGGACTCGCACACCAAGTGCGGGAGATGGGAGATGAGAAGTGTGAATGAGTGAAGTTTCATCCAACAACCAGAGTTTCCAACAAACTGCGTGTGGGAGTTGGGAGACGAGAAGTGTGAATGAGTGGAGTTTCGTCCAGCAACCATATTTTCCCAATAGAGCTCAAATATAGAGGCAATGCCCCTCATAATTCGTTGTGAGAGATATCGAGGACCTCTAGGTTCTTAAAATTTGATATGATGGAGGGAAGGGTTCCATTGAGGCTATTAGAGGAGATGCTGAGAAACCAAAGTTTTTGGAGAGATCACAAAAATAATACAAGTTGGAGAGTTCTTGAAAGATTCATGTTGGAGAGATCACAATAATAATACAAGTTTATCAATATCACACTGGTTCTAACATTATATTATTTTTTAGATTAATACAAAACAATCAACCGCTTTGGACTAATGAGGTACATGTGATTCA